>JABSTR010002816.1:0-38371 GCA_013339765.2 Haemaphysalis longicornis | reverse complement strand
TAAAGGAGGTTTTTAAAGAAATGAAGGGGGCAACGAACCTGGTCCGGATCAGATCACTGCAGAACGCATGGAATTATGGCGGGGCCAATTGTACTAAAAAAACTGGTAAACCTGTACTCGTAATGCCTAATGATCACAAGTGTACCACAATCTTGGAATAACGCGAATATGGTCCTAATTTATTGCGCAAAGGCTATTCAACAATGGACCATATTCACATGATCAGTCAGGTGATAGTGAAGTGCGAGGAAGTATATATAGCACTCATAAATAGCCTTCACAGATTGTGAGAAACCATTTGACTCGGTTGAAACCTCAGCAGTCATGCAGGCATTGCGAAATCATAGTGTGGACGAGCATGTTGTGAGAATACTAGAGGATATATGCACAATAGGTTTAGTACTAGCATCGTCCTCCATCAGAGAGCAGTAAAATACCTATGAGAAAGGTCGTCAGTCAAGGAGACACAATCTCTCCAATGTTATTCACACCATCATTTCACAATAGCCATTCAGAACATTGTATTTGGAACAGGTGGGTGTACGGGTTAATGGAGAATACGAGAGTAACCTCAGATTTGCTGATGGCGTTGAGCTACTCAGTAACTCGGAGGACGAATTACAAAGCATGTTTACCGCACTGGACAAGCGAGTAGAAGTGTGGGCATTAAAACTAATTTTTCCCCTTCACCCCGAATAGTCCGAGTGGCGCTTGTTACCACCTCCAAACACAGGAAAAAATACCTTAACACAAATACTGGAGAAAGTGGAGTGGTGAAAAGCCCCGCCGGCAGCGTAGTATTCATTGCACCAGACGCGGATTCGGGAGGTTGTGTGTCCGGATAACATTCGCCGCGCATTTTTTTCGCCACTATCTTTCTGCCTTTCAAACATCTGTTTCAACGATAATGAATGACCAACCACATCCTGCCGTTCAATTACCTTGGTTTTCGAGACCTGCCAAACTTTATTTCTGTCTTAATTCAACGAGCCCCTCCTTTCCAATTCTGATTCTCTACAAGCGCTATTCTCAGTATATTACTGCGTATTACAGTATAATCAACTGTATAATTCTACTGTATATACTGTATACTGTACTGTATACTGTATTACTGTGCTGTATATATTGTATATTATATTACTGTCCTCTGTAAATTACTCCATTTGTTTTCGGTGTGGCTATGAACCAACATGCCTAAACCTTTTTATTTCCATTCTGTCACTAGAAAATCAGAAAACACACACGGACTCGCGTTGTCCTGCGTGGTCCTGCTTGCACACTTTCTCTCACGCTGTAAAAAATAAGGTATGTACCCACGAGATTGTTTGCTTACCAGTAATCGCTGAAGTATTGATTTTATATGTATTTTAGGAATATAAGACCCACAGTTAAATCGGCATATGCGCCTCATTTGTTTTGTATACGCCAGTGTTTTCATATTGTTACCTTGCGGCCGGACAGAGGACATGGACGATAAAATACACGAACGATGTATTTACACCACATTTGCATAGTAGCCAGAATAGAGCTCCCGCGGGCTGCGCGCACCCAAGAGCTAACTGCACTGCCCTCTTCACCATCTTCTTGCGACAACATGATGCTCTATATGAGTGCTGAAGAGCGGAGAAACGTCGTCTTCTCAATTGTGGGGCTATTGGTGCCAATTTGTGGGCGCACCTAATTGTTCATTAGAGTATTTTAAGGTTCGCCGCACGTGTTTCATGGCTGCATATATGCGACAGACAACCAGAAAAATCTCTTCGTAAAACACGCCAAAGTTATACTTTCTTCATCGTGTACCACCTTCTTTTGTTGGCAGCACTTCTCTTAGTGTACAGCAAAATGTATATTGTATTGCAGGTTTTTTTTCATTTGCTACGACGAGTGAGATTTCTCGGTTCCGTTTCAAAAGAACACTGAAACATATATATATATTTATATTTCCATCGTGTTTTTCAGAGTTTGGTCATCTGTTAGCCCACGCAGCTGTAAGCGATAAACACGCATACATACCGGCGCTGGTGACTTGCATCATGGTTGGTTGATAACGGAATCTCCATGTCAACAAAGGTTCCTTTAAGATACAAAGTCACATTTTGATATGTCATCGGTTCCCTGAAAATCAGAATACAAGATGCAGAAAAAATTTGTAGCCTATCTTCTTACATATTTCTGTAATTTTTGTTTTAACACTTACTTCAGTTCACGGTACGTTCTTGTGAATAACACTTCCTTGTACAGTTCGTACTCAGGGTGATCGACCTTGCATTGAATGCTGGGCTGTGTACTGACGTAACTCCATATGTAGCCTGTAGTGTTGTAAAACTAACACCAAATAAAAGAATGAGTAAGAGGATAAGGAAGCGTTGTAGACATCGGTTGTTGGCGACAAAAAAAACCACAAGGTGCGATATGTCTAAATGTTGGGTTTGCTTCAAAATACCCATGTCAAGATGAAATTGCGCAGTGTAGTCATAAAGATACACGCTCTAAGCAAATAGACAAAAACTTGTCTGCGTACTATGTAAAAAACAAAATACAATGTTTTTACTTGTCATAGACATTCCATTATTCAACGGCAGCAGAGCCACCAAAAGGTACAGAAAATATTTAGCAAATCGAACAATATCGCAGCAGAAAGGAAATAATATTCTGTGCCACTGTACATCTTGGATAACGCCCACTTCACGTGTTTTGTACCTTTTAATTGGCTACCTACATAAATAGACAGATGTACGGATGTTCTTCCAGGAATATATACATAAATTTAATAAAAGGTATGCCACAATAATGTGTTCAGGTCTTAGCATCGACAAGTACGAACAGTCAAAAAGAAAGGCTGCGGGTCGCCGTGACTCTATTCGTCTCTTTTATCTACATCCTCGCTTGTGGATGTGTTATGTTATAGAATTCCGAATTCCCTGCGTAGATGCATCGTGACGTTTGTGAAATATTCTTGCATTTTTATTACTCAAAAATAGTACTTTCCCAGCACCAACACCGCCCGATATGGGTTTGTAAAATCGGTTAGAAAAGGTGTTTGAGATCTACCTTGGCGTTGTATACACCAAGTCGCCGTCATTGCCATAATAAAATCTTGCTCGTAAATTATATTATTCAAAGATTTTGCAAAGCTCACACAAACTTAATATGGCTACCGATGGCAGCAGCGACAGCGCAGCCAGCGGCAGCACAGGCAGCAGCGCCAGCGGTGCCGCGACTAGCCGCACGGGGCAACACGGGCCCACTGACAGCACTGGGCAGCTACTGGCAGCACGGGGCAGCGACTGGCGGCTGCAACAGTGCACAGAGCAACCGACTGAGGCTACCGTCTGTATCGCTGCAGTTAACTCGTCAGGTTGTCGGGTCGCGTCCGCATTGACTCGGGGGGTGCTGCTCCATCACTGACAGTCCTGATTGCTGTCAGTGCGCTTCCTCCACGTGGTGCCTTTCGAGACTGTGCAGTTGTTCGCACGGCTGCGTCATCGGAAATAACACCACTGGGTGGCACCAGCTTCGGCGAACATTGGTGTAAAGGACTGGTACTGTAAACGGGGTTCGACTGGCCGCAGCGGCAGTGCACGGAGCAACTGACTGAGGCTGCCTGTTGTATCACTCAGTGTTGGGCCAACCACCGTGCTGATTGTAAATTCTTGCTTTGCCCTTATTGTGCGTCGCTGGTTCCCATATTTATGGTGTTAGCCGGTCTCAAGTGATTTCGGACTCCATGCATACGGCGACGAACGATAAACAAACCACAAAGATGGGCGACGAACGATCCACGCCAAACAAACCACAATTGTGAGATGAAATTGGTTTTCTTGGATAAACAAAAAAAATGGAACTTGAAAAGCTGTACACCCGCACTCAAAATTTGGAAGACACGGTTTTCAGAAGGATCTTTAAACCTTTGACACGTCTGGTGTAATTGTGGTGAAAATAAAACAAACGGCAGTAGACGAAGTAGTTGCGAATGGCGAATACACAGAAAAACGTGTGGAGGAACTGCGGAAAGATACCGCATCATGAACGGCAGAGCAAAAGTCACTGAACTTCGAAAACGGCTTGGCGCGGAGAAAAATAACCTGAGTAGAACAGTTATCACCACTGAACAACGTCTGTACTAAAGGTATACCGTGTATGCAAGGAGAGGACTGCGTCACGATCTTTAAAACTGTGGATGAAAAGATCGATGCACGGTGTTGCCTACTGATCTCGACGTTGTTCACCATGTCCACACTGCGACCATCAGCAACGAAAAATTCTCGCCCGTTCACTTGAAGAGAAACAAAATCAGATTTCACTAGCAAGGCCCGTAAGGCTAAGCCATGCTTGTGTAAAATCAGCTTTACATCGACACCTGGCAGCCCTGTGTATCACAATGAACACCTCACCACAGCTAGCAATTCTGACAAGACTAACAAGGCTCACCACAGCTAGAACGTTTTATAAGGCTCTGGAAAGAAGAAATATCGATGTTTCTATAGACGTCTAATAGTCAAATCAAATCTCCGCAAGACAGAGGAGAGTAAGTATTCACGATATGCGACTAAGCTGACCTGGCTAAAATTGTCTAACGGTTCCATTTCTACAAGATGGGCACACCGGTAGACATGGCTTATGTATCACCCTTTTTGACCCGCGCAAACTGAACCCTTTTGTAGGAAATAACCCTCACTCAATAATCATGGCAATTCAAGAAGTCTTCGAAAACACTTTCCTCAATTCTATGATCTTATTTAATTGTTTACGAGCACAGTCTTCATTATTGGAACAACTGAGGCATGGCTGGCCGGAAGACGATCGAAACGTTTTCTGATTTCCTTCCTACAAACCTTACTGCTGTCAAAGACTAACTAATAACGGTGGTAGAGCAGCCACATTCGTGCTACTAAATATTTCTTGCAAATGGTGATTTGATCTTGAATCAAAAGCAGGTTATTAAGAATCTGTTTCACTAGTATTGAAGCATAGTTTTCTTAATCGCGATGACAACTTATGTCGGGTTGTGTTTACCGCTCTCCATCTTCACCGCTAAAATTTGCAGCATTTACTTAATTTCATTTCACCTAAAAATAAAAATCATTACCCTGGGGTATATTAGCATTTATTGACCAGATGGTCTCCCCTAGCACAATGAATTTTTATGTGTGAGAATAGTAAGTACTCCTTCACTAGGCAAAGTAGCATATAAAAGGTTCCCTTATTGATCATGCATTCTCCAATCTTACGATTCCACCATATGCTGGGGTCTTGGAAAGCGATATCACCGACCACTATCCTATAGCTTTGTTCTTTCAATCATGTTGCGAAACTACATTTGCGTTGATTTATGAGATATATACTTAACAAAAAATTGTAGACGTCTTTGTTAAAACGGTTGGTTTAAAAGTTTTATCTACTACACGACTCTCAGGAAGCTTTCACGCTTTTTGATCTTTGCACCTAACACATGTTTAATGTTGTACAAATCAACACCAATGTAAAAAAGTGATAGCTTCGGAAGAAAACTCATGGCTGAGTGACAGACTGCTTACAGAAAAGACCAAACGCGATCACCTCAAAAGAAAAACCAAAGGCAACGGTATAATACATACTTGCTAGCACGCTACACATTTTGCAACCAAATTATCTTGCAGCTAAAAGAGCTAAAACTTATTATCAGAAAAAACGGACTGATGCCAGAGATATGTCTCGAAAAATACGAGGAATTATAATTTATTGTAAACTTAACCACAACATCTGGATACCATAACTAATGCGATCACAACGGTGGTGCTCGTGGTGACCCAACTGACATTGCTTTCAGTTTGAGGACTTTTCTTTCAAACTGAATCGCCCCCCGTCTCCAAATAAACGAACTGCACTTAAACCGCCTGCTCAATCGTTTTCTTTTCTTATTTCCAACAATGCCAGAGGAAGTTATGAACGTAATAAGCAACCTGAAAGTAACAAGTGCTGGCCTCGATAGTACTGCTGACTTCGACGGGCGGATCACGAGGCGACCGGGCAGCGATCGAGGTACCGGGCATCACCTTAGGCCGACTTTGACCAAGATGCGCAGATTGCCGACCGCGAAACTACGCCATCAGCCACTCCATGGAGGATGTGCAATGAGGAGGGTGCATAGGAATCAGTAGTCGCCAAGGAAGCTTGCCGCAGCAACCACGAGTGAGCGCGTGAAGTGAATCTCTTTGATATAAGGTGACTGCGTGCCCCTGCTGTTCCCAGTGATCTGCGTGGCAAAGCGGCGGCTCATGCAGATGAGCTGGCGAGATTACGCCAACCTGAGATTGATGAACGAATGTGCGTTGTTATATTTGGTGATGTACATAACGTTTTCTGATGCTCGGAATTCCACCATTTGGAGCTCAAGAAGAGCATCCTTCAGCCGAAGCCAGTCTGCCACAAGATTCCCTATGAAGTGTTCATCTTTTGGTTCACCAGGTCGTAGTGGAGTGATTCGTGTAACCCGTATAGGTAACAATGGGGGTTTCGTGTCTTTAATCGGAGGACACCACTGTGAATAGATTGCCTTAGGCTTATACGTAGCCCGAAAGGCGAGCTAGCGGACGGAAATCAATGCTATGCGTAGACATGCCCTCGACCACCCGTTTCTCTAAAAGACATGAGGGTATCTACATTGGTTGTCTACCGCTTACTAGCTGCTTCCTCCTCACATCGCATCTTGGGGGTGGCGAGTGTGTTGGTCACAATAAAGAGGTGGATCGCATGGGCTTGGGGGGCACGGCATAGCTCGCTCCTCGCGCTCGTGGAAGTGGCTCGTGGCAGTTGCTCTGGGAATCGGGCGACCACTTGTGTGGCTTTTTCTCCGCCCCTTTCCGTGACAAGGGCTTCTAATTTGTTACTGTAAACTATTGGAACACAATACTATTAGAAGTTAATAAAATACCATTTTAGTTTTTATGAGTATGAATGTAAAAGTACCACGTTCTACGCTTCCCACGCTGACGCTCGGTGGTAACCTCCGCGTGCTTCCAGAAGTGAGAGCGCTGCGTGCATTTTAAAATCCTGTGATGGATCTTCATAACACAGAAAAATTGCCGAAAATACCCATATGTAAAATAAATAATAGAACTGCTCGTTCTATAAAATGTCTAAGCCCCAATAATGGTTAGTACAATTAGCGAACGCTGTCCTCGACAGGTGTGATGCCCATCCGATTTCATTTATTCCAAACAGGATGCCGCAGATGCCTCTGGCAGTAGACTAGGTAATACTTTAGCACTAAATATATCACTGCTTACAAATGTGGCCCCTACCTGCGTAAGAAAAAGTGATAGATGTTGATGATATTTCCGTCACGTATATGCCTAAAAAGAGGATGTTCCGTAGTGCCCTGTATACGCAGTACAGTTGTATGATGTCCTCTGGAGCAATTAACGAATATTTGGTACTTCTGGCCTACCGATGTTCTCTCACCTGCCTTATTCGATCTCCACATTTCCCATAGTTGTGTCCGTTTTCAAATTACACACTTGCATACACTCCGTCACCAGCAATCGAAATGGCGCAAAATCAGTGTAATTCCGCGCTGACAAAGTCTGAATTTTTATTGTGGTGCATTTTTGGGAAGGGCAGAACCATGGCATGTGTCCCTGATTACTCCATAGGTTTTCAGGGCAGTGTAGAAAACTTTTTGGATTACTAGGAGTACCAGAACCAATTATGAAAAAGTAAAGAAACTGCCACGATGGGAGGAATACTTCGCCAGCATACAATTGCGCAAATATGTATATAAAATAAGGTAATAGCTCTAAGACGCCCCTCATTAGGAACGTCCTATTACCACAATTATATTTTCAGCAACTTTTCTGAAAAACGCTGGAAAAAATAAACAATTTACAATTTATCCGCCTGCTTAAACAGCTTTCTTCGGCTCTCTAAAGTCCATTATGGTATGGAGACATTATCCGTTGCTCTTTTATTGATAATTCTTATGTTTGGCATTATTGATTGTTCTGGTAGTATATTAAAGCTCATTTATCGCAGCACCTACGAGATTACTGCCGAGGTTTTTCAATTATGGTCACATTTTTCAAACAAATATTTCCCGTTGACGTTTTCTCCTCACGTTCCCACTGTTCCCACTCTCTTTAGTGAAACAGTTGAATACATAGGCCCTAGTACTAATCGAAAAAATAAAATAGTTTCATGACTAGACGAATAAAACCGAAGTTCATTCATACCTGCCGTATGTCGACCAATGGAAGGGTCGTATTGCTTCCGAAATCGGAGTCGTCGCTTCAACACAATTCTGCCCAATGAAGAGCGCACAACAAGTATAACGGCATCAAGATATTTGTAACTGGCTCCTTTTGAATTATTTTCTAACGAAACAGTTGACGTGTATATTTACTGGTCAAGGCAGCAGCCCCGTCGCACTTGTATTCAAGGCAGCTAAAAAAGTACACGGGATTGTTATAGGCCGTTGCAGGTTTTCTATATTTGAAGAGTGGGGCGTTTTTTGGTCCAGTAACCTACAAAAACAAACCCTGCAATGAAAAGCAGCAGTACGTTAATTCCGAAAACAGAATGTGGTATGATAGTTCTACGCCCTTCATACCGGAGTGACCTTCTGCATTGCCATGTAAAAGAAGTGTCTATGCGGACTTAATGCTACATGTGAATAATCTGTTTGTATAACTTTATGCTAATCCAAAAGTTTGCAAAATATGTTTGCTGAAAATCAGCAACCGCATCACCATTCAAGCATGTGCACACACAACACCAGTTACTCAAATGCGACCTCGTTCCTGTAACATTTTTGTGGCAACGTACATTTTTTGCCCATATTTTCTTGTTGCCGTTTGCATTTGCCAGGCTTACTGTTTGTCTACTTCGGTTAAAGGTGGCTAATTACCATTACGTAAAGTATTTGCTACAGTGATTTTCATTTGTATAAAAGACAGTTTAAATAAACTCTCATCATCAGCCATTCGGCTACCAAACAACGTTTTTCTTGCTGGTACAGCTACTCTTTATGAAGCTCGATTATACTCTGTGTGCAGCATAAGCTGCATAATTGAATGTATAGAAAGCCCACAACGGGGTCTTGCGTCACCAAAAAAAAATTGTGGCAGTTACCATTACACCTTACAAGAAATATTTTTGAGGAGACGCGGAAGGCAACATATGCACCCAATAAATTCGTCTAAAACTCTTGCAAATTTTTCTCACGTCCACCCTAAACGTAATCAGCATCTTTTGTGCGCCACTGTATTACAGAAAAAAGAAATCAATGAGCTTTGAAAATGAAGCCTTCAATTCATGCCTCTGGAAATCGGAAATCGTACAAAGTTTTAAACTAACTAGAAAACCGTCTGGTTAGAACGTGATGAGCAAGGTCGAGGCAAAGTTCAGCATGAATGATTAGGAAATGGTAATTTTGTTCGGCTTCACGTAGCAATATATGTAGTGCCACCAGCGGCATATATAAAGAGCAACACCTGCCGGGCCCTTGAGTGGCGCGGCTTGTCGTCGCAGCTTTACCGGGGTCACAGAATCTATCCACCCGTCACGGTGCAATGCCTCAAAACATCAACATACAGACCAGAACAAAATCGCGAGGACTCAGAGTGAAGGCGCACAGACAAGCGCTGTGTGTCTGTGCTTCTCTGAGCTCCTTCATTCTCGGTCTTCGTGTTTTTGCGCTGTTTAGTTGGTGAGAATAACCCAACTAGCCCACTCTAGACGCCAATTCACGCCCCAAAACAGATGCTTCTCAAAGATACCCCCTAATCCCTCGATTCAGTCTTCTGGTCGACAGTTAAATGGACTTTGAAAAAAAAAGGTTTTAACAGGCAGAACCATTCGAAACTCCTGGAATCGCTGACACTGGTCCTACATGTCCTTATTATTTAGTGCAAAAGAAACTGAACGTACATTTGATCCAAAGTATATGTAGTGAGCATACAGCCCACGCTTTCATTTAGTGAGGAGTGCCCGTTGGGAGTGTTTTTGCGCTAATGACCGAAAAAAATTACGCCGCGAAACAATACAAGCACCTACCCCTCTATCTAAATGCCACGATGGTGGGAAGACGGCGCTTTAGGCGTTGATATCCACACTGCTAATATATGCTCCTCTACACACGCGCACCACTTTGGTTGGGATTGGCCAACTGAAGAATTCGTCTCGGGACAGCTTTGCGTTGAACGCTGCCGGAGCTCACTATCCAGCTTGTGAAACACACCACTTTCTTGACGTCGCTTGGTCGCTATTGTTTCGGCGACACGAAACTGTGGATCCTCTCAACGAGCACGGGCCCGCTCCCGTGCCCGCTCGCGTAGACCTTGCTTAAAGGCAGCCTGCTCCTCCTCTGAACGAACAACACGCGGTGTATACATTACGGTAGCAAACCCCACACTGCGAGTATGTGCCACTCCGAAGGTACGCACCACTTTGGCTGGGATTGGTCAACCAAAGACTTCATCGCGAAAAAGCTTCGCGTTCAACCATCGCCGTGATTAAACTGAACGATCAAATGAACAACGCAACGACCAAAGCTTCGCGTTTTCCCATCGTTGTCGTTAAAAAGAGGGGTAAAAGTTTTTGTTTCTTTCACTTCCCCCCAAATCATTCCCGCTGGGTGTACTGGCGTACAATGGCATGTGTGAGGGCAATAAAGCTTTGCTTTGAAGAACCATGGGTTCAATTTGAGAGAAAATGACCCGGCACGTTGGAGATGCAAGCAACCACAAAAAAACAGAACTTCCGCTATGGTTGTACCATCCAGATCAATAGGCAAAAGATAAAAATTAAAGCCGTTGCGCTGAATGGGAAAGCTGTCGGAAGTGCAAAGCAGTCATTCGCCAGAATGGGATGTACCGCCGTTATCCGCTTACTGCTACCACTGCATGCAATTCATACTTTCAGCCTTCGCAGTGCTCGCGCGCCCCCTGCCTGACACTGCGCCAGCGCGAGTTCTGTTCTCTTTGTGTTTTTCTCACTGCACGTGCGGGCGTTGCACTGCCACATTCTGCGTTTACAATCGTAAAAACCAACCCAACTGGCATCCGTGGCTAAAGGAACGCGATCACTGCGGGATAATTACGTATGTTTTTTCTCAAATGTACCCTGTAGTTTTTTTGCGCTAAACAACGGGAAGATGCATGATAAGTGCCAGCGCTTCACGTGTTTCGAACGCTTATGATTATATAAACCGCTTGGCTTTCGAAGCCTCTGGCGTACGCCGCGAAACACAGCGTTACCCACGGGACGCCACCTTGGTAATACGACACTGGAACAATGAAAAATGCCGCTCTGAAAAATGAAAACAGATAGTTACAGGCTGAACTACAGGTCACCCAAAACCGCCTCACTGACGCTGAGTCCCGCCTACTGCTTTCGGAGCAGTACTCGCGAAAGAAAAATATAGAAGTCAAGGGAATTGAGGAAAACCCGGATGAAAAGGTAACTGACATTGTTTGTAAGCTGGGCACACTCACGGAGTACCCGTCACTGCCGAGGACATAGAAGCATGCCATCGTGCTCTGTCAAACTCTAAGCCCTACAACATAGTTGTGCAGTTCAGTAGACGGCAAAAAAGAGATGCGTTGCTCGAAAAGGCGAGGAAGCTGCAACTAAGCAACACAGACTTTGGAAATACATCTCTTTCACCAGTCTTCGCTAATGATCACCTTTGTCCCGTTCTCCGGCACCTTTTGGGCTTTGTCGTTTCCAAGAAAAAATCTGCTGGTTGGAAGTACGTCTGGAGTAGAGGTGGAAAGATCTATGTTAAGCGGTGCGACGATTCAGGAACAATTGTGTTAAGAAGGAGAACGATATTAGCAAGATCCAGTAGACCTCGCGGATTGCCTGCGTCGCCCACAAAGTACACCGCTCGGTAAAAAAAATGGATTACCGCCAGTGGCTCGAAAGCAAACAAAAGTCCCAGAATTAGGAAACTTTCTATTGAATGCCAAATGCTCACACTGAAGTTAAGAAACAGCGAAAATTGCCCGAACAATCGTTGGCCGATTAGCACAACTGATAGGGATGGTAGGCGCTTCGTTCAATTGCCTGGTTTAGAAATACGTGATAATACGAATGCGTGCTTACAGGCAGCACAGCTTCGTCAGTTATGGGTGGCTATCAATGACTGTGTCAATCAAAAAAAAATTCGCACCAATCCATCCTGCGAATGTGGTTGGAAAGCAAAGCTGTAAACAGCGCCCACAACAATTACCCCTGCGACGTCATTTAAATTTACTCTCGTGACTCTGCAAGTAGTAAAACCAGACAAGAGAAATGCACTTAATCACACCCTTTATTACTTCAAAAAGATGTTCTTTTCTAAGGTTAACTGAATGCATGATGCATGAACGGTAGTTGGTTGCGTTGTACTGGCGTAGCACTTGAGAGGAAGCTCTTTTTTTTACAAATATAAAGAAAGCTCAAATTCGCTGTTACGCGATGTCAATTATCCGTCTCTGCCGCCACCACCCGAAGCGATGAGATCGGCGGAAGAGAAGATGGAGCAGAAAGAGGAGGGGAATACTTTTATTCAAATTTCTGGGGAGTACTTTTATTCAGATTTCTGAACGGCCCAAAGGCGGAGCAAGGGACTGGTTCCTTTTAATGCCACTATAATTGTTCCTTCGGGCCTTTATTCCTTCTGTGGAGCCCATATGCAGACCGGGCCACCTGTGCCCTGCCCACCAGCTGAAGCAGGGTACGCAGAGAGGAACTGGACAGCAGCCTCTCCCGTTGCTCTTGTTGGGTAGTTCGCGAGAAGAGAAGGGGTGCTCAGTGTTAAACTCGCACACCCCGATTATGTTGCTGATTGTTCCTACTTGTGAGCAAAATTTACATTCAGCGTCGTAGCGATTCAGGTGCATTAAGTGAAGACGCGTCGGGTGTGGGAAGGAGCCGCATTGTATCAGCTGTAGGATTGTTTGTTGTTCTCTCGAAAGGATCAGGCTAAGGCGAGGGTAGGGTCTGTCTCTGAAGGCGATAATGCTGAAATATGTCCCTGAACGTGACAAGCGGTTGACTGTTCTCGTGCAGCTCCATGGCCTGCGGGGGTAAAAGCGCTGGCTTGTTGGTGGCCGTATCGTTGCCCTCCATAGAAGCGTGAGCGGGCGTCGAGATGAGCTGTTTGGAATCGGCTGGGGAGTGGCTTTTTAGCACACCCAGCGCAGCTCAGGGAGACCCACTTCCGACTGGTCATTCCGGTAGTATAATTGGAATCGGTCACCACCTTCCTTACCCCTGGTTGAGTGAGAGCCAAGGCGATGGCTACCTCTTCTTCTGCCGTCATGTCTTCGGGTCATGAGTGAGGCACACACCAGAAGGTTGGATGTGGAGTTAGCCACGATGATGACGTAATGCTACCCTCGATGTAAGGAGGCGTCTGTATAGATAACTGCATGATCCTCGCCGAGGGTTGTGTTGACCGCTTGAGCCCATGCTTGTCGGCTACCCTCGTCGTGTGCAGGGTTCATATTTCTAAGCAAAAGGAACTTATATAGTTTTTGTCGCCAAGAGTCCGGGAGCACAACACGCTGTGTGATATTCTGTGCTGTCCGGTCAATCTGGTGAAGGATGCGGTGACCACTGCAGGTCTGCTCAGTCGGAGCTTCTGGTCAGAAAGATGGCCCTCAATCAGCTCTTCCACCGTGTTGTGGAGCCCAATCCTCAGCAGCCTCTCTGTGGATGCACTCATGGGAAGACCAAGGTTCTGGTCAACCACCCTTCTAATCGTTATATCAAGCATCTTTATGTCCTCATTGTCGAGAAGAGGAAAGGGGGTGACGTAAGGAATTATCGGGAGGACAGAATCGGGAATTAATCGAAAGGTATCGGCTTCCTTGAGGCCTCGCTTCTTGGTGGTAACTCGCCTCATAATGTGTATGATTTTATTGATGATGCATTCGAGGCGCTGCAAGGATACGTCACTCTTGGTTTTGGCCTGAAGACCTAGGCACAGAATCTTGATGCTGGGGCTTCAAATGACGGCTTGGTCATCAAGGAGTGTTTGAATGTCTTCCTTGATGTGGCGTTTGGCTTGAGGGAAAACGACAAGGATCTCTGATTTTTGTGGAGAACATCGGAGGCCACAGGCTTCACCCAGTGTCGTACTAAAAGTGAGATGCCTTGCGTTGGTGTGAGCTTCCTTTAATCGCTATCGCGTGGCATTCAGCGAGAATGCAGAGGTTAAACCCGTAAATGTGCTTGGTGAGGGCACACCTGTCATACCCGTCTCCGCATGGGCTCGTAGCTCAATCGGTAAGACAACGGGCTCTTGCTTTGTTGCTGTATTAGTTGCAGGTTCGATTCCTGGCGGTGAAACTAATTTCTTTTATTTGTTCGCGGGAGTTTTCTGGTAACACCAACGGTCGCGAAAGAACCCTTGGTGGGTAGAGGTAAAAAGCTTTGCTTAAAAAATTAGAAGAGTGGACACATGGGCTAATCGCGGCCGAGTGGCCTGACTCGCGCACCTTCCGGCAGTCGGCGCAAGTGGTAAAAAACTATATATTTAAAATTAGGCTAACACACAAAAGCTAACACAAAAGCAGTGAAGAGACGTCTTGGCGTGGGGATGAATCAGATGTATGCACTTAAGCATAAGCAAGGCAATGTCATCACAAATAGGGATAAAATAGTCACAGTGGCCGAGGAGTTCTATGAGGATTTGTAGAGTAGCCGGGACACACAGGATAATGCTGAACGAGACAATAGTTAAGAGGAGATAGACATCCCACCAGTAACGACCGAAGAAGTAAGGAAGGCTTTGAAAGAAATGAAAGGGGGCAAAGCACCTGCTGAGGATCAGATAACAGCAGACCCGTCGTGAGGATGGCGGAGAAATTGTACTTGAAAAATGGCAAACCTGTATACGCAATGCCTAATGACCGCAATGGTACCGGAATCTTGGAAGAACGCGAACATCATCCTAATCCATAAGAAAGGCGACATGAAGGACTTGAAAAATTACAGGCCGATCAGCTTACTGTCAGTCGTCTACAAGGTATTTACCAAGGTAATCGCTAACGGAATCTCTGCAACCTTAGATTTCAGTCAACCTAAAGAACAAGCAGGGTTTCGTAAAGCTTATTCAACAATGGACCATATTCACACGATCAATCATGTGATAGGAAAGTGCGCTGAGTATACTGAACCCCTATATATAGCCTTCATAGATTTTGAGAAAGCATTTGACTCGGTCGAAACCCTAGCAGTCATTCAGGCACTGCGGATCCAGGGGTAGATGAGAATTATGTAAGCATACTTGAGGGTATCTACAATGGGTCCACAGCTACCACCATCCTCCACAAGGAGAGCAGCAAAATACCTATATGGAAGGGCGTCAGACAAGGAGACGCAATCTCGTCAATGTTATTCACAGCATGTTTACAAGAAGTATTCAGAACGTTGTATTGGGAACAGGTGGGAGTAAGGGTTAATGGAGAATACCTCAGTAACCTCAGATTTGCTGATGACGTTGCCTTGCTAAGTAACTCGGGGGACGAATTGCAAAGCATGCTTTCCGCACTGGGCGAACAGAGTAGAACCGTGGGCCTGAAAATAATATGCAGAAAACTAAAGTAATGATCAATAACCACGGGACAGCACAACAGTTTGAGATAGGTGGCGAGGCAGTGGAAGTGGTAAGCGAATATATCTACTTAGGCCAAGTTGTGACCCCAGATGCCAACCATGAGGCAGCGATAATTAGAAGGATCAGAATGGGGGTGGGGTGCATATGGCAGACATTCTGAAATAATGAATAGCAGCCTACCATTGTCGCTGAAAGAAAGTGTATGACAGCTGCATCTTACCGGTGCTCACCTACGGGACAGAAACTTGCAGGCTCACTAAGAGGGTTCAACTTAAATTGAGAACTACTCAGCGGGCAATGGAGCGGAGAATGATAGGTGTAACATTAAGGGACAAGAGGAGAGCGGAGTGGGTCAGGGAGCAAACTGGTGTTAAAGACATATTAGTAGAAATTAAGAAGAAGAAATGGACGTGGGCAGGGCATGTAATGCGAAGGCAAGATAACCGCTGGTCATTAAGGGTAACAGAGTGGATCCCTAGAGAAGGCAACCGTTGCAGGGGGCGGCAGAAAGTTAGATGGGCAGATGAGATCAAGACGTTTGCGGGGATAAATTGGTCACAGTTGGTACAGGACCGAGGCAAGTGGAGAATAATGGGAGAGGCCTTTGCCCTGCAGTGGGCGTAGATAGGCTGGTGATGATGATGATGATGATGACAATATTATACTTTTAAAATTTTGTTACACATTAAACTACACATTTTTATTTGTGTAGTAAGTTGAATGGCTGTGAATGTAAATTTTTGTGGCTTCTTTGCGCCAAGCCTGGCCAAGCCGGAAGCGCAAGCCGCCATTTGGCTCTTTCGGCAGCGTTTGCACGTGCGTTTCTGCAGCCTCGTGCTAACGTCGTTGTTGAGAAGGAAACGCCTAGCGCTTTCTTTGCGACATCGGTTTGCATCCTGAGCGAAAGGTGAGACTTTCTTTTTAAAGTGCTGGTGTGGCGTATCATATTTACGTTTCCTTGTACTGCAAATCAGGCATAGCTAGGGAATCAGGCATAGCTAGTGCTGCGTCTTTAGGATAAGCGCTTTGGAAACGCCCCGGAAAGGCGTACGACACCATTTTTTAGCCGGACGTAATAGAATTTTAGGCTGGTTGTGCCGTTTTATCTAGCGCTGAGGGATGCCAGCGGTATGCGCCCGTCGTCGCACGTAGCGTTTACGTGGCGCAAACGACGGCGGTGAGTTTCAGAAGTGGCCGGCCGGCCGGCGGTCCGTAGGCGAAGCAGGCGTTATGCGCTGTCGCTGCACTGAATTACGTGAGCCGCAGGCTGCGTTGTATTATACTAGCTAGCCATTGCTAGCTTGGCCAACTTTTACTGCTAATATGTATTATGGCCGTGATGCGCTACAAAGCCGTCCGGCCTAACGTGCATGGCGAAGTTGCCGTATCTGCATTAATTTGGCTTATCTGGGCATAACCAGCAGCCGTACACTCATAGTAAGTTTTACACATGGGTGCATACCAAGCTGCCTGCGTACAAAGCGAACCCGCTCGCTGACACCGATAACGCGCGCTCGTCGCTTCGCTTTGGCGCATCAGGTACGGTAAAAACGCGTCTTTAGTCGGCAGATAACAGCTTTGCTCGAGGCGGGGTGAGTGCGTAGTGCATTGAAACCTTCAAATTTGGTCTTCGTTCTACATCGTATATCAATTCCGGTATCGCAGGCATTGCATACAACTGTTCCACACTTGGCGTTTTTTCAAGCGTTTGCTCTCTTTTCTGTGGTCATATTAAGTGCGAAGCACTTCTTAGTCGGGCCTACTCCTGCTTCCCACCGCCGTCCTCCGTCCGCAGCCTAGCAACGGAGCTAGCTACCGTGCCTAGCAACGGCGCAGGATTTCCGACGCGTGAGGGCGCTCGCATAGCGCCTGCTCTCCCCCCTCGCCTACTCTCCTAAAGCCCCTTACTACTCTCCAGCTCGCAACACCCTCTCTCGGCGGCGCGCCAGCCAGGCCACTACACTATATAAAAAAAAGAAACAGCATCCGGCGCCAGGTTTCGATCCGAGGACTTTGCGGCCGCAGCGCGACGCTCTACCGACTAAGCCACAGACGCTTTTTTTTTCTTTATTGCCTGGATTCGACAATTCACAACACATCACAGATCAACAGCGTAAATAATATACGACAACACGTGGTGAGGCGGCCCGACTTAGGCCTAGTGATGTCCTTTAAAATTCTTTCAATGACGTAAGCTGCTCTATCTTTGGCAGCCACACAGGCGAGACCTCTTGAGATTTAATTACCTCCACATAACGACCTACACTTTCTCTGAAGTACTGCTTTGCGGAACGGGCATCTACGTCGTTGTACAGTCTTGCTGTGCGTGAGCGCCATATGCTGTGGAGGCCCAGCGCCATGACTAAGTCATAAGGCATTCCACCTCTTTGTCTACGGAGAGATACCGTATGCCATGAGGGTTTAGCGGGAAGTCTTTGCAAAGTGTCCTCTGTAAAACATCCCAAAAATATACGCCCTCCCAACAATGCAAAAAACATGGTCTATCGTCTCCGGCGATTTGCAGCTAAAGCAATCTGTCCCCCATGGCACAAAAAGCCCCCTTTCTTCCATAAAAGTCCGGACTAATAATGTTCCCGTGTGTAGCCGAAAGAAAAAAGACTTTACTCCAGGCTGTACTTGCATTCTTTTCACCCTTTTGAGCACATCCTGGCCGGGTCCTCCACAGTACATAGCTCTGTACAAGGGCACAGGGAAGACAACATCCACAATATCATTGTACAAGGTTTTCCGCTTCACTGTGCTTAAATAATCTTTAGAGAAACGTGCACTCAAAAAGTTCACACTCCCAACTACTTCTTTCAAAAATCCAAAAATACCCCCCGACAGGTACTCGGTGGTGACAACATAGTCAGGAAGTACCCTGCCCAGCCTCAGTTGACATACTGTTCGAAGAAAGGGGTCTCTTACATCCCTTAAGAAAAGGAATCTGTTGACCAGCTGGCGCACAAATAAATGCACCAGCCCCAGTCCCCTATCTTTCACTCTCCTAAACAGGTTGGTGCGGCTGCACCTCTCCCAGGTTGAGTCCCACACAAAAACCGCAAACACCCGATGCAGCTTTTGCACATTCGCACGAGAGCAATGCAGTACCTGCATTACATACCACAATTTACAAATGAAAAACAAGTTGCACACCGTTGCCCTAGCAAATGTTGACAAAAAAGCCCCCTTCCACTTATCCGCCTTTGCACGAATCTCCTGGGTTTGTTCACGCCAATACGGCTCACTGTCCCTATAGAACTGCAAAGGGGCACCGAGGTCTAAGCCACGGACGCGACGCTGATATCAGTGTTAGTAACGCGCCTTATATCTTTAACGCATTCAAACTACGTCGTCAGCGGGTGCTGAAATAAATACTGTCGTTTCACTTTACTTTGCGTGTGTGTGTGTGTGTGTGTGTGTGCGTGATTACATTCCCTCTCGAACATCTCTCGAACATACACGTTAATTCACCAAGATTTCCGCAGTGGGACAAACGAGGCGTGTTAAGCCGAACGTGATCACGAGGGGGTGTTAATGTAACTAACGGGCAAAATGCCACCAAACTTCAACAAACTCCCCCTCATAGCATCACCCCGTGCTTCGCACTTCCTCATACTCCCCTTCGGGGAAATGCGGGGGAATTTTTTTGGCTAGTTTCATTAAACACGTATTGCGCCGATTGCACCTATTCAGTCGGAACTGTGTGTTTCTTGTCAGATCTTTTTAAGGCATGGCCTTTGGCGGTCAGTAGTACTCAGTACGACGCTCACTGCTGCTTGCCATGGTGCCCACACAGCGCCCAAATATACTTTCGCCAGGTGCCCGTTCTCGGGATCCGTTTCTTTCGCGAGCCCGTGGGGCAACAGCTTTGTTTAACGTTCAGCTCGCTCTCGCTCTTCGTCCTGATTTTACAAAAAAAGCCAAAGGGATTCAGGCTATGTGAGCAGCGTTATCATTTTTGTTAACCCAAACAATAGCTGAATTGCATTAAGAATGTGCCTAACCTGTGTTGCGAAATTACAAAGACCCATATTTTTAGTGTTGCTAATAGCTTGACCGCATGATTGCTGAATAGAATAAGAGATCTTGTGTTTTAAATAGGTGGCATGTACTGGAGGCAATACTTGAGTATTAGTTGGAGTGAAATTTACAGACTATTCGCAGGTCATCTGTGATTGCAAGCAGTTTGTGTACTATATCACCTATCACGTGTGCAGGTCTACAGGTGCCCTGAAGACAGAGCCAACCAGCCAGCAGAATTTGTCATACCAAACATGGTGCAAGCACTTCATGAATCGTGCCCTCACAGGACTCACAAAAGTGGCCGTGCCAACTGTTCTCCCAGAGTTATTCAGTTGTATTGATGACTGCCTGCAATGCTTCTTGCTGCCTTATTGATGCTTCTGATGGATACCGCAACTGTATTCCATCTAATGAACCTTGCCATTAGAACCTAAAATCTAACGCAAGTCTCGCCACTCAATAAGGCGTGAGCACTGAAAAGAATATCGTTGACTCAAGAAACAAACTGTTTTTTTATCACTGACATGCCTCATCTCAATAAAACCACTAACCGCGTATAAAGTCTCCAAACTCCACTCGCAAATTATTGTTGCTGCTAGTTGTAATATTGTGAAAACAGTACATCCACAAAAACCATTTTACGTTATGGAGACTGCCAGGGTAAGAGGTCGTGTTAAATGTCGTTTGTCACCGTACGTGCTGCCTGTTGTCGGACTGGCCTAGATGAAGAGAACCATGTTGGGACCTACGTTGTGAAATGCCTATGGGATTCTGTAATATGCCACCATTGTCTAATACACGAGAAGCATATACTGCTTCCCTGTTTCTTATATTAGACTGTTCGTATTGACAGCAGAAGGCATGAATTTGTGTGCCTTAATTGAGCCTGGAACCTGTCGGTTGACTACGTGCACGTGCCTAAAATATCCCCGCCTGGCCCTTCGCCTTTACTGGGAAGGCGACGCTTTCGGAAGGTAACCCGGCTTCTTGGGACAATGCACCCTTGCAAGGAACCAATAGAAATATGATTTTTTTCCTCTTAACCTTTTGCGTTTGCATCTCCACACAAATGGGATTTCTGTTCAATTACTGCTACTGATTTGAAGTTGCCCTGAGGCAATAGATCTCATTAGAGTTCATCAAATAAGCGAGGCCATTAAAGCCAAAGTTTTTTTTCTTCTTTCGCATCCTAACTGGAGAAATTGCCAGACTGAAAAAATTATCTGCGGAGATAGTGGTTGTAAACAGTTGCAAGTATCCCAGTGTCTAGATTATGTTATGGTTGATATTTTTGTATGGCTGCAACAGCGCACAGAGTCTGAGGGTGTCGTAGATACAAGCAAACCAGTGGATGGCTGCGTTTGTGGGTTTTCTGCATTTTCAGTTACCGCGGAGAAAAAATTCTTTGTGTGGTTGTGATACCTTTACTTGTGCATTTTTTTTTCATTCCTGGAAACGTATTTTCCTCTCACTACTGTGCATTGTCTCTGTTGTGTATTACTCACTGTTTATTATTATATGTGTGTTGCAAAGAATGATGACAATTTGAACTTGTGCCGTTTAGTGCCATTCAATAAATATTTCTTCATTTATGATGTGTCTCTTTTTATGTGGCTCGGCAACATGTGAACACACGACAGAATTCCTAACCAAGTGTGAGTGGTACTGTAAATTGCAATTTCACGTTTTCAGAAAAAGGTTTTTTTTTGTAAAAGCATACGGGCACTAAGCCTGAGAATGATATATTCAAATAAACACTAATTATTGCATCAATGCGTCCGAATACCGTACCGATGTACGCCGCCGCTGAGCAGCGCTTTCCAGTCCTTCAAACTACCTGCCAAAATCGGTGTCCACGAAACCGAAACCGAAAGTGAACGTACGAAAGTGAACGAAAGTATGGTTAGTAGTTTGGCTACCCGTCTGCTCGGTGCACTACAATACAGTACAGTCATTCGGCCGCAGGGCTCTATGGGAGTGTCCACTCTTACGAGTATTTCTTTCTCTATGAGGAGACCGCGGAGAGAGAGAGTACTGCACATGCGCACAGCGCGCAGCGCCACGCGCAGCGCCGCCTACCAGCGGAGTGAGAGTGCGCTGCGCCACGCGCCCGCAGATGTTGGGCGAGAGTGTTCGCTATCGGAGAGAGGAGAGGGGGTGAGCGGAGGAGAGACGCAGCTGTGCGGACGCGGACGACAACGACGACGGACGCAGGACAGGGGCGCCGGCAAGAGATAATCCTCTCAGCGTCGCATCTAAAAGAATCACTTCGCGGCTTGTTGTAGAAGACGCCAAGTAAACCATGTCAACGAAGCAGAAGAAGCTAAAGATAACTTCGATATCTTGCCTATCAGCGTGTGTGGCGTGACTGATAGTACGGGAGCAGATTGCGGAGTTCTCGGCGAGATAGCCGGCCAAGATATGCGCTTTAAAGTAGACACTGGCTCGCAAGCCAACCTGCTACCTCTGTCTCTGTTCAGGCGTGGCAACCGAGCGACGGAGCCGAAAGCAAGCACAGCAGTTTTAACGGCATACAACGAAAGCGTTATTAAGCATGTGGGCGTTTCAACAGAAGTACTGAATTTAAATGGCCAGGAACGTCACGTCATTTTTTTATTGTGAATTAAGGTCGGCTTGCAATCCTTGGCCCAAAGGCATGTCATGAGTTCGGACTGATTCCAGCGGTGAATTCAGTGAATTCCAGCGAACAGAACGCTCCACAGCTGGCGTTTCCACACCTGTTTCAATCAACACGCTTCGTAAAGCGACAGTACAAGATGGTGCTGCGTCCGGACGCCATTCCACTTGTGCAGCCTGCGCAGAAGGTGCCGTTGGCGCTCAAGGAACCCCTTCGGGAGCAACTGAACCGCATGGAACAGGCCTCGATCATCGTGAAAGTGGACGAGCCTACCGAATGGGAAAGCCCTTTTTTTGCAGTCAGAAAAAAAATGACGGTCTTCGCGTATGCATGGCTCCGAGAGCTATAAACAAAAGTATAATGCTTGAATATTATCCGATCCATCGCGGGAGGACATTGAAAGTGACATCTCTGGCGGGAAGTACTTTTCTCGGCTTGACGCAAACTCTGGCTTCCACCGGATACCGTTGGACGAAGCTACTGTATGCGTATGCATTTTCGCGACTCCCTTTGAACGATACAGGTTCCTACGGCTGCCATTTGCAATTTCTTCAGCGAGCGAGGTCTTCCAGAAGACTTTAACAGACATTTTTGAAGGCTTGACAGGTGTACCCGTCACATTGACAACATTTTGGTCTGGGGAGACTCGAAAGAGCAACATGACGAGCGGCTCAGAGCAGCACTAAGCTGGGCTCACTTTTAACGCACAGAAGTGCGTATGTTGTGTGAACGAAATAACTTTTCTTGGTGACGTAATCAGCGGGAGTGGCGTCCGCCCAAGCCCAGATTTTATAGAGACCATACACGCCATACAACCTCCCCAGGATAAACAGGGCGTTCGCAGAATGTTGGGCGTCGTCAACTACTTTCGCAAATACGTACCCTCGCTCAGTGGCAGGACTTTATTACTTTGCGGCCTTATGAAGGAATGCGTGGTGTTTGAATGGACGCCAGCGCACGGGCATAAGTGGGCTCAGATTTGCGAAGCGCTGATAAACTAGGGCGTTTCGACTAAAAAAAGGAACGAAGGAGACAGCCGACGCTTCGGGCACCGGCATTGGTGCGGCATTGTTGCAAAGGCACGGAAACGATTGGCGCCTTGTCACGTACGCGTCGCTGGTTCTGAGCGAGAGTGAAACGCGCTATGCTCAAATTGAAAAAGAAGCGCTTGCAATTGTTTTCCCTTGCGAGAAGTTTCACCAGTTTGTGTATGGACGCAGTATTTTGGTGGAAACTGATCACAGGCCTTTGATTTCTATCACAAAAAAAGTGTTGGGGACATGCCACCAAGGCTGCAAAGATTTTTCATTCGTCTGTCGAAATACAACTATATTTTGCAGTTCATTCCCGGAAAAAAACTTGCTGCTCGCAGATATGCTGTACCGCGCCACCACGCTGCCCGGGTGCGCTGAAGAATCGAAAGACGTCGATGTTCACGCAATTCAAGTGGTCTCCACCATTGTCAGCACAGCGACAAAGCGCCGGCTGCAAGAAGAAACCCGCGCAGACCCGTATTTAGGCACCGTTGTAGAACAACTGAAAACTGGTACGTACGTTCAAGGGGAACTAAAACCGTTCACATCGGAGCTAACGGAAGTGGATGGCGTACTGCTGAAAGGAAGCAAGATTATCGTACCAAAGACCATGAGAGTGTAAATTTTGCGAAGGATACACGAAGGTCATCTGGGACATAACAAATGCAAATCCAGGGCACGGCGTCTAGTTTTCTGGCCAGGTCTTGGAAGTGACATTGAGAACCAAGTACGCATGCCGTTTGCGAAATATTTATACAACCAAGTGAGCGAGCCCCTACTTACAGCTTACCCTGGTCTATCCATCTTGTTATCAGTAAGATATCGGGAATCCTCTGAGCGGCACTGACAATGTACAGTTTACTCCTTGTGCAGACGAAGATTGAACAGTCCCAACGTCTGGAATGTGAGAAATAGACACGGAGTGAGACAGTCTCGCTTTGGAGAGGTTGACCGCCGTCGGACAAGGTGCATGGAACGGGATGTTACGAGCTGTAACCCTTAATGTTCGAAGTTATATGAGCGTTGAAATACATGCGTCATGGCGTGCCGTAGTAGAAGTCGAACGACAAGGTTTCATAGCGAGCCTAGCGGACTAGTACGACGGTGTTGGCTAATGCTACATCTGAACCTTACCCAAGGTATAGCGACCATCAAGGTATACACGCGTCACAGCAGTCGCTCAGATCTCCTCATGCGTTTTCTGGCTCGGTCCTTTGCGACGACTTATAAAGATGGACTGCACAGTCAAGGTCGCCAACCCAGTGCGCACTTTGCTACTTAAAAACGGGGCAATTTCTCTCTCGGAGTACGCGAAAGGATGTCAAAAGTTTGGTGAACCATCGTGGCAGTACTTAAGTCTAATATGACAGTATTGTACTTTCATAGAGTCTGAGAGGAGACATCGAACAGGATTCCACCCGTAGCGACCAGGTATCGGATGTGCCAGTCGAAACTCGTACTTGGTCTATCTACCAGGCTTTCCGGAGGGAATCTGCACAACAGCAACGGAGACCATTTCGAAGATATCTGCAATATTCGCTTGCTATGGCATCCCTGTGCAGGTATGCACTGACAATGGGCCCCAGTTCGCGTCACGTTTTTTCGCTGCCTTCGCAAGACGCTACGACTTTGAACGTATCACATCAAGCTCTCATTTTCCCCACTCAAACGGCCCAGCTGAAAAGGGTGTGCAGGTTCTGAAACGAATTCTCAAGAAAACTACAAAGTGCAGTGAAGATTTCTGGTTGGGACTTTTGGCGTATCGCTCTTCTCCTTTAGAAGACGGACTGCAAGGCCGCCGTTTTCGAACAACCGTTCCCGAGGTCAGCGCTGATGCGGGATGTGCCGTATCGACACACCGGCATTCACTGATGGGTAAGCCAATCTCGCCTCTCGAAGCCGGAAACGTTAGAATCAAGAAGGATAACTGGTCAAGCAAAGCAACAATGCTCAAGGAAGTGGCGCCTCGTTCGTGTCTTGTCCGAACTGACAGCCAGAGAGAGCTGAGGTGCAATCTACAACATTCGCTGCGAACAGATGAACGCTGCACCAGCGAGAACGACTACCGGAGAAATGTGGAAGACCCTGGCGCGCAACCAGATACCACAATGCAACCAATCGAAAACCCCGAACCGGTAAACTACGCGTGCGGCACATCAGCCGGGGACTTAGACCACTCAAATCCGAAGATTCCGGATACAGCCGGGTAAAGAGAGACTCCCGTGGACCAATCAGCATTACCTACAAGACGCCGGTCAACCAGAGCCTGGACGCAGCCGCAACGCCTTCGCTACGACGAAGACTTTCAGCAAGTTTGTTAGCTTATTTGGTGACAGGGAAGTCTCTCAATTGTGCGAAGAAAAGATGTATCAGATCGGGCTATCGCGCATGTGCGCCGATAGCAGTTTTCAGTTTGTTGCCCAACTCTCCCTTCCCCTCGCTGCCCACGCAGCTTTATAACCGACTGAATAAAAGACCGAGGGGTCATTTTCTTCCTTGCTCAGCTACTGGTCGCCTCGCCTGTTACGACGAACACGATACAATATGTACCTTTTATGTTATGGCCATTTGACATGGTTTGCTGCCTTTCGTTGTAATTCTGAAAATATATGATACCTATACGACTGCCACCGGGTTTGCGATTCTATGAATTTGACCTACTGATTTGCGTTATACCTCAAGTTTGTGTACAAGAACCTCAGTGAGTGCAGCTTCTTTCAGCATGTCCTGGGTTTCTTCCGATGGCTCAGGTATGCCAAAAAAACTCGCTATGGGTGTTAGCAAGTGCTCTAAGGTCTCGTATTGTTAACGTCTTGATTGTAAAGGGAGAAATCCGCGCATTCGTTAACCACCGCCGGCGTAAATGTCTGCTAGTCGGGGCCTCAACTGTTGCCCTGCAAGCGCATGAACGGACGAAGCTTCGATCCCCGTCTTCGCCAAGGGGCGGCCCGCGATAGGAGCCGGCCCAGAGCTAGGAAGCAGCATCCCCCGGCAGCAGGGAGGGAGTGGGTTGGCCGGCGGCCGATACGCGCAGCGGGAGCCCGGCGGCGGCGGCAGCAGCAAGGCTCGGCGTGCAAATGCGAGCGGCGCGGCGGCGGCGACACGCACGCACGCTCAGGTGCCTGCTGCTGCACGCGAGGGGAAAGAAACGACGCTCGCTTTCCTATACTCGGTTACAACTCAAGAACGGCACCACCTCATGTAGTGTATCCCTCCGCCAAAACGCCGGACCCTTGACGTCAGTGCGCGCGCGTTTTGAAAGGGGTTTGCTATGAATGCGTGATATCGTCTCACACAGTTTGTTTGACGTCACCGGAGACGTTTATAAGCATATTAAGTAAAAAAAAAATCACGGGAACAGCTCACGCCATGTTCAAAATATTCCCAGTAACGCCCTACTTGTCCCGCGAGGAGAAACATCCGGCTACGCTTATTAGGCACAGCGGCAACCCGGTGCTGTTCTTAAGTTGTCACTGAGTATAGCGCAGTTCGCAACCGCAGCGCCGCGGTGGCGAGAGTCGCGGCCGGCCGCCTTCTCTCCACGGCCACGGAGGGGAGATACGGAACTGAAACTATAGCGTGGCAAACTCTTCGCATGGCGACGCAGTGAAACATCCCCCTCGCGAGGGGCACGATCAAATGCAGAGCATTTCCGGGGGCACATGACGTTAAGTAGTTTGCGTTACGGTAATGTTGTTGCACTTGTGGCAGCTGCTGACGAGAGAGCGCTCGTCAGCAGTAAAATTGGCATCCTCGGCGCACGTTGAGTCCGAGAGAGGGGAGAGAGTGTCCTAGAAACGTGCCTGGCCGCGCTATCGAATGTTGATCGCGCCGATAGCGAAACGTCTGAGCCGGGCATGTCGAGGCGAGCGATGCGGACAACTACGGACGCCCAGAACGAGTGACATCGTGAGTTAAAGAAATGCTCTGCATTTAAAACACCTTGGTTGGACCGCCTGCTTCTGTCTTCAAGGTCCGGAATTTAAGCTGCAAGCGTAACAACTGTTATCTTGAGAGCATCAATACTGGCAGGACATTTTTCCAGTTCGGCGAAACGTGAGTTACAGTGGGAAATAATTTTTCTCATGTTTCCTTGTTACGCTTTCATCGCAGCGTTGTGCGAAGATATTTTGTTCGGACCATTCAGCAAATCCTGCAGCATTTTCTCTACAGGCTCAAGGTTCACCTCAACATCCCCACACAGAAGTAGTGAGCATTCGCATTATATGTCATCTGCAATACAAAGGCACACTTGGGGGCACGGAAGAACCACAGGACCTGGACAATCACTCCTTATTGTACAGTGGCGGACACCCTCATGCGCAATGCGGAAGAATGGCATTTTAGGCCACATGTTCTCTCCGTCTGCGCCGCGCCCACTGAAGCGTAAGTTCTGGATGCAGACTCGTATAGGGGACGGAGTCGTCGTCACATGAAGGGAAGGGAGGAGCACGCACGGTGGCAGGGTAACAATCGGTGGAGATGCAAGAGCCATTTCGGGTGAATGGACCTGCTGGGGCGAATAGAAAACCCGGCGCAATATGGAAGAATGGCGCTTTTGACCACATGTTCGCTCCGGTTCCGCCATGCCCAATGCAGACCCTAATGCACCTTGACAGCAGTAAGCCGATTTCTAATCGCAGTGTGCTGCAGCTCATTCTGTGCAAAGCCGATTCACTTTTAGGCATGTAAAATCATGCCAAGATTTCAGTGCCCTGCTGCTGAAACTGCGTTGAACCACAGGCTCGCTGGTCGGAGATTGGGAGGAGTAACCCTTCTCACCTTCATGTTGCACCACAGTGCAACACCTTGCTTCCAGGGCATTTGAGGTCATTGTTAAATACACTATCTTCCCCAGTCGCGCACTGTTGCGTTTTAATGCACGAGTACTGTGCACCGTGATACAAGCTTGGGGAGCATAATTATGTCCACACTTATTGCACTACAGAATGAAGCAAGCAAAGAGACTGTTCCAAACACATCAGATGCAAAGGCTTTGTCTGATCAACCGGCATCTCTCAGCATCAATAAGGTAAAAATTCGCTCCATGTAGTTGAGCAACGATTGCTTAGCCACAGCTTCCTTTAACTATGCATTATCCGACATTGAAGAATGATCTCCCATTCCCTGACAATGGTGGGGCTGAGAGTCTCATAAGCACTCTTACCTACAATAACATTAGGAAATATGGTGTTTTATGTATGTCATGGCACTGATTATCGAGACAGCAGTATTTATTCTCGATTTTTGTTGCGTCCTGTGTGGAATGACTGAAGTACCGCATAAAAGAACCCACGCTACCAACTTTTAACGTTGTATTTACCACATGTACCACTGCAAAAATGTAAAGAAAATTTTATGCAGTGCCACCGAACAATTGCCGAGAAAAAACAAACAGAAGCAGGCGTCATGTTTTTCGCTACGCTCCGATTGCTGTCTGAGACTTATTACGTACGCGACCGACTACCATGTGAAGGCACTTTAGAAAAACACACTTTGACGAGAAGTAAACTATGCCACACATCTGTGTTCAGAGTTACGCCACCTCTTGCTTTTTGTTTTATGACAGGAGTGCAGATGCCAACATGCCCCCCCACACTAGCAGTTCATTCACTAGCAAGAAAAAACAAGCAGCCACTCCTAGAAGTGGCTTCAAGGACTCGGCTTACAGAAAACAAGCCTGTGCAAGTATCTTCAGGTTCCTTCCAATAAAAGTTTGTCGATGCTATATATAGCAGCAACGTTACCGCGTTCACTGGCCTGCCTTCAATAGACCTTTTCAATGCTCATGTGAATTGCTGTGAAAAGGCCCAACCTCTATCAGGAAGGCACCGATTGGCTGCGAAAGAACGAATTGTCCTGGAAATCGTAAAGTTAAAGCAGACATTTTGAGTGCATTTTTAAGCCATCACTCCAACTGTTCCCCTGCTATATGAAGCAATATAACATCAGAGTGCGTTCACATTTTTTGCGAAAATCTGAAAGTAAGTGTGGCTTTTTCACCTAACGAGGAAGTGCTTGAGCATTTGTCTCTCTGTTTTAAGCATTTTAGTAATATACCCATTGTTGTTGACTGCACCAGATATCCCATCAATCCACCCAAGCGTTTGCAATGTGCGCCGCAAAGTTACTCCTTCTACAAGAAAGTTTTTACCGTCAAGTATATGGTAAGAGTCACACCAAGTGGGATCAAAGCCTTTGCTCATGAAATCAAGACTTTTCTTAACTTCTATCTCTAAGCGTGGGTTTCGCTCGTCAGATCGAATGCTACGTTCCAATGCCTCTTTGAAAAGCTTCAGATCGTTCCTCATCTCTTCCTTAAATTCTTGTAACACTTTTACCACTTCCTTTGTCATTTTGATCAGCTACAAACCGTATTCAAGAACATCAAGAAATGAACACTGGGCAGCAGTAACAGCGACAGACGAAGAAAAAAAAATCTAAACAAACATTCCTAATTGAGGCAACCCCGCTACCGGCAGGTATACAGGGACGCTAAGGATGGTGTTGCAGCGCCGTCAGTGCTGCGGAAATGTTGGGCACCGGTAGCTTGCAAGCTTTTATGGGCGTCGAAACTGGCCACGTGACCGGCTGGTCACAGCGTGTTTCTGCTGGCGCTGGGTGAAAGGCAGTGATGCCACGTGTACCGTCCTGGTTTGTGCGTCGTCGTCGGAAGTGCGCGTTCAGGCCCGCATCCACTGCTTCTTTGATCTGCAAGGTATACAGGGGACGCTTAGGGTGGTGTGCGCAGCACCGTCACTGCTGCCGAAAAAAAAATATGTTCTGTGTTTGAAGTTTTCTTCTGGGATCTCTAATCCATTTCGAGCATTGATATTCTTGCGGAGTATACCGGGAACAACAACGCTTGGGTCAACTCCACTGATCTTAATCTGGGGAAGGCGGCGTGGAGGGCGGGTGATTTAGATCCCAGCTTTCAATTGTACATTCCCTTCAATGGCTTTTTCCATATTATGAATGGATGCGCGGTCTCCAGATATCACTGTGAGCCCTGAACCGTTGAATACAAGTTTCTCCTGTTTGACGCCAATTCCTAATGGATCATTTCCGAAAGTCACTTTTTCCAATGTGATAGTTTCGGGGCGGGGATAAACAAAGGAAGCAACGGGCTAATGTGCAATACATGATTCGGATCCGAGGCGAAGCTGACGGCATTATCTGGGCGTTGGTGCATGGGCTGAGGAGGGACAAGCGATGGTGCGGGACCCTGAGAGACACACAAGACACTCTAGTGATATCTAACAGCGTTCACATAGGACAGCCGTGGCGTAAAAGGTTGTTGGGCGGCTTCACACCCTCGGCACGCAGCTAGCTGCGAACGAAGTTCGTCAATTGTTCCTTCGGCACGAGAAAGCTTTGTGCGAAGCACCATGAACATTTCCTGAATGTCAAAGAACACTTCCATGATTCTTTCACGCGAGGGACATGGCACTTTGTGCTTGCTGTCGCTGAGAATATTAATTAGCAGCTTCCCTTTGTCACACAGAAGAAAGGCATCTTCCTGTTTTTCTGCGGATAATCCTCCCAAAAGGTGTGTTGAACATACCGGAGAACACTTCCACCGCCACAGGTATCGGCTGAAGCATGTACCGGCAGGGAAGTTTCCCTGAGAACCTATGTCCCCATGTAATGCGTTGACAACTTGAAAGCCGATTGGTTCGAGTATTTTATTTTCCCTTTACCTCCAACCCGTAAAACTACTTGCCGTACAGCGGTCGTGAATAAAAGCAGATTACAACAGCTTTGCACGTGTTGTTCGTCTGTCTGGAGGAACTATTTTTACCGCCAGAGCAATTTTCGCTATGTACTATTCGCTTTTTCTCAGACGTGTCTGCTAGTAATACAGTCGTGCAGAAGATATATTTGACTGCCAGGCTCCAGTGCAGCCCTGTAGACCCCCTTACTCGCGGAATAAATTTTATATCCGTCGTACTGTGCAGAAACTTGCGCATCGATGAAACAACTTCCGTACATAAAGCAACGTGTAGTTATCCTCGCCAGCGACTCAGACATCGCGCGCTCTATCAACAGACTTGATATCTCGGATGCCCCGCTTGAACATCGGATTCGCCGCCAACGGCTCCTACGGCTAAGTTCTGCTCTCGCTGTTTTAAATACCATTGCCTCGTGCCGCAGATTGCTGTCCGGCCGCTCTTGTCACCGAGGATTGGAGACGTTTTATTCCGTTCCTGCATCATCGTTGTTCCCGTGACTTCATCCGCTGACGTCACAGCAAGAGCAGCGCCGCTGTGGGCTACAAAAGGAGTACCGGTCATCAACACTCTGGGATTCGTGGCCAACGGCTCCCACGGCTAAGTTCTGCACTCGGTGTTTAGGTAGGCATGTAGTTTGGCACACGTTGCTGTTTCATACGTTCTCTCGAGTTTATGGCCGCTGATCCCACTCTGTTGGATCTCTGTTGGATCCGCTTTTGTTAGCTCCCTGTGCCCCAGACCAATCTTCCTGCTTCTAGGTTCGGTTATTTCGCTCATTCTGCTCTGCTGTGGTGACGTGGAATCAAACCCTGGCCCTAAGATCGACGATGTTCTCGCCTTAATGAAAGATTTTCACGTTGCAACCACGGCTACTCTGAACACAGTAAAACAGGAAATCAATAGTATTAATTCAAGAATCTGTGCAATAGAAAACAATCTGAGCAAAATGCCACAAATCGAAACAAAGTGTGAGAATGTAGGCGACTCTGTACGCGAGTGAAGACATGCATCGCAAAGGTAAATGAGGAATTATTTGACGTAGTTGATGATATCAATAACAGGATGCGAAGGAACAACTTGATTGTCAAGTGCATAGCAGGAACAGAAAAGGAGGGGTACGAAGAGTCAGAAGCAATCGTGAAAGAATTCTTTGCAACTCACCTCGGCGTACAAGCCGATGACATCGAATGCGCTCACCGATTGGGTCAGCAGCGCGCGAACGTCGACCGGCCCATAATCGTAAATTTCTCAACTTTAAATCTAAGATGGACGTTTTACGCAATGCCTCTAAACATAAAAAGCTACAAAACCCGAAAGTTTGGCTTGACAGATTTCTCTCCTAAAGTACAATTGGCGCGCAAAAAGCTTCGCGACTTCGTCAAAGCTACCCGCAATGATAACGAAAGCTATTCACTCCGCTTCAACCTCCTTTACATCCGTAAAAACATTCATAGGTATGAATCTAGCACAGATAGTATCGTCCAAGTACCCCGCCAGATACGAACATTTCGCAAATAATACTACAGAGGAACAGAACAGCGCAGGCGTAGCCACAAACCATGAACCTGTACCGGCCTGACACAACCTATCCGCCAGACCATCATCCGCTAAGAAATCAACTGCGAATAAAAGCTATCAATAATCCCTGCGAACTTTCGCAGTATAATAGCAAACTTGACGAACTTAAAGCCCTTATACACACGTGCAATGCTGATGTTATTCTAGGCACGGAGACGTGGCTAAATTCTGACACGGAAAACAGTGTACTTGGCTTCCCTGCGCAGTACGCGATATTTCGACAAGACAGAGCCGCTTGTCGTGGTGGAGGGGTGCTTATTGCCATCAGGAAATAATTTCGTCCCTCGGTCATAGTTTGCGACTCGCCCCTTGAAATTACGTGGGTTGCGGCACGCTTGGGGCATGTACCGTGCGTCATAGGCGTGTGCTACAGACCACCCGATAGTGACCCAGAGTTCATTGAACACTTCAGCGATTCTCTTGATCACGTCTTAAACAAGCACCCAAACTCTGTTGCCATTCTTGGCGGGGACTTCAACTACCCCGTCATAGACTGGTCCTCTTCCACTGTTAGCTGTGCCAGCCGTCGTCAAGAAAGCCTTAACTTTATAAACCTAACACATGTGCACAACATGTCACAGCTCGTGGCGGAACCAACGCGCGGAAACAACATATTGGACCTCATACTCACTAATAAACCCGATAATGCAGTTACTCATGTCCTGGAGGAAATCAGTGATCACCGCGCCGTACATTGCTCCTTATCTATCCCACTGCCCGGTAAAACCATAACTGACCAAGCATATACTCAATTACGCACGTACAAATGTCGAGAAAATGAATTGTATGCTGGAAGAGTTTACACCCCATTTCGAAGCCAGTTTTGAAAATTGCACTGCAAATGAAAACTGGATTAAATTTCGTGACATGTTAAAACAAATCGAAGGTAGTTGTGTACCAAAAATGACTATTAGATCAACGAAAAACGATCCGTGGTTCACACAGGATGTGAAAAGAAGTCTTAATAAAAAGAAGCGAGCATTTAGGAAGGCGTCACGGACAAAATCGACAGTAGACTGGGATAACTATAAGGATGTATCGAGGAAAACCGAAGCCATCATTAAAGAAGCCAAACATAAATCTTTCAATTGCACACTGCCTAACCTCCTGAAAACTGACCCTAAAAACGTCTGGCTACTGGTAAACCCTAAAAACACTGATTCTCCGACCTTGCTAGACGGTGAGCATGGTGATTCTCCGTCGGCTGAGGAAACCGCGGAAATATTCAGCGATCAGTTTGCATCGGTATTTACAAATGAGCTTCCATTAGATTCGCAAGACCTACCAGAGACCGTCATTTATGATACCTTTCTCCCAATAGTAATCACCCAAAATGGCGTAGCACGTGCCATTGAGCGACTTGAGTACAAGACGAGTCCAGGGCCTGATGGCATTAGCTCCAAACTTCTGAAATTAACCGCTCAAAAATCATCGTACCTATTGAAACTAATATTTCAGCAGTCACTGGACACAGGTTGCGTCCCAGATGATTGGAAGTCAGCGTTAGTGGTACCTATATTCAAATCTGGCTTAAAATCATCTGCTAATAATTACCGGCCAATCTCTCTTACTTCTATTCCGTGCAAAATACTCGAGCATATTCTGTTTACGCACATCGCATCATACCTCAATAAAAATAACTTGCTAATAGATAACCAACATGGCTTCCGCAATAACCGATCTTGCGAAACTCAGCTGTTCGAATTGGTAACTGACCTTACAAGTTTCTGAATAACTCTCGCTACATTGCCGCAATTTTATAGATTTCTCTAAAGCATTTGACCGCGTGCAACACAAAGGTTGATGGCTAAAATTTGTAATCTACAGCTAGACGATAAAACAACCCAGTGGGTAAGCGGTTTTCTTACTAACAGGGTTCAGTCAGTTAAACTTAACAACGTTATCTCTAGACCCAGACCCGTCAAGTCCGGAGTGCCCCAGGGTTCCGTACTAGGCCCTCTATTGTTTCTAGTATATATTAATGATATTGGATCCAACATTAACTCTTCACTGCGTCTCTTTGCTGACGATTGCGTAATTTACAAGGAAATCAGCGAACCAAACGACGTAAACATCTTGCAGTCCGACTTGACAAAATTATCAGAATGGTGCCGTTTATAGCAAATGGAAATAAATGTAAACAAAACCAAACACGTACGCTTTTCATCTGTTGAACATCCTTCGCCCAGTGAGTATGTCATAAACAACTGAGTAATTCAAACAGTTCCATCTTTCAGATATCTAGTATTTTATTCCACTTTAATCTAACCTGATATAGCCACGTAGAATACATTACCGCGAAAGCATTACGGAAACTTGGTCTTCTTAAGCGGCGCCTGAAACTTGCAAACAAGCACACCAAACTTCACGCATACAATACCGTAATCCGGCCAACCCTAGAATATGCTTCCATAGTATGGCACCCCCACACAGCAATCCTTACTGATACGCTCGAATCTGTTCAAAAGAAAGCCGCGCGATTTATTTTGTCATGTTATTCCTGCTATGAAAGTGTGTCATTCATTAAGAAAAATTTAAATCTCCCACCTCTTGCCATGCGCAGAAAATATTCCCGCTTATCTTTCTTCCACAAATTATATCACAGTGATTCGCCGTTCCGCCGTACGTTCATTCACCCTGCTTTGTATATTTCCGCACGCGTTGACCATGATCATAAAATAGAACCTATATTTTCTCGCACAAAAAAACACCAATACTCACCCCTTGTATTATCGATAACCGAGTGGAATGCTCTGCCTGCCACCATTGTAACGCATGCACAGCAATCATCTTTCCATTCTGTATTATTTGCGTTCCTTGATTGTGACCCACAATCTTAGTTATTGCCACTTTTTTGCTGCTGTATAACGTGTCGTGCAGCTTTTTTCAATGTGCTCGCCTGTGAAAATCTTGCTGTGTTCTTTTTTTTGCCTATTTGGTTGACCGACTGTGTATCCTGCGCATGTTTTCTTGTCTTCTTCTTTTCTTGCTAAAAAATTGCTTTTGTCACTGGTTACTGTATAAACCCCCGTTATGTAATGCCCTAGAGGCCCTTAAGGTATATAAATAAATAAATAAATAAATAAATAATAAATAAGTGTTCGTGATTGACACTAGATTAGTTGATTCGGGTCAATTCCATTTCCGACAGGTGGAAGGTGTTATGAAGTACGTAAGTATACAGAGGATTCCCAAAGATCAAAACGGCTTACTTGCCTGAACATGCGACGAAGAATTACACTCGCTTGTTACACGAATTTTCGCCTGTGAGACTGCGACAACATCAGGTTGCTGGACACAGAAAATCTGTTTATTCCGTATGTATAAAAACTGCGAGGTTTATATAATAATCCAGGAGTCGGATCCCTCCCAATTTTAAAGAAACGTGAGTCTGCTTCAGCTGCGTCACACTACCTTGTTTTGTGATGCAGTACAGGCCACGACATTTAAAAGTAATTACAAGGGCTTCCCGTTTACCCGGATTTTGACCTATGAAAACTTTCTGGCTTGACTTCACCCACTTTTCCTACGCTCTGTCGTGTGACACTGACGCTGTGGTAGTTTATTGTTTTGCATACGTGATGCGGGCCAGCGTTTTCAATTCGCTACTCATAATTATAAAAGAGACTATCCACAAGAGATTATTAACAAGAGACTATACACAAGAGGTTATTAGTCAGGCGCTGCGTTAGCACCAATTTTATTTTGATTGTGTCCATAAATTGCATAAGAGAACTAAGAGTACACGAGCCTGGTTGCATTGAATACTTTTGAGTGAGCAACTCCGCATTAAACAAATTAGGCAGGGAAGTCCTCTGCACCAGTGCACGAAACAAACAAAATGCGTCTATGGCGTTTGCAACTATATATTGGTTTGTTCACAAATATCGTAAGACGGTCCAATACGCGGCGTTTAGCAGCCTCCGGAAAGCACTTCTGGTTTTTGTATGGCTGTGCATATATATTTTTTAAGACGCAATTGTCCTAACAATCTACGTCGAAAAACCGAAATAGGGCTTGAGACATACTTTTAAAACCTCGAGTGACGAAACCGAGTATCCGAGTTCCCCGGTTTCAGTGCGTTACCATGGTCCGTTAAGGGGCACGTTCCAGGTTGACAAAGAAATATAAGTGGCACCACTGCCTCTAACCGCACTAAAACTGTGCCAAAACAGCACATGCAGGAATATTGCTTCTTAATTGTAGGCACGCTACAATTAAGCAGAAATATCTGGTTACAGGGACAGGGGGTGCCATGCAACCTCTCGCCGAAATTTCTTTTATATATTGCCGCGAACCATGCACTGGGTTGGTTTATTTGTGTTTTGCTTTTGCCGCCCGGCTACGCCTGTCTATGTCATCGGTGTTGTGTGGGCCAAAAGAGGCGCGTGTTCCCATCTTTCTTTCTGGGCCGCATGTGTTATCTGTTTTGATAGGGAGAGCCTTCCGAACTAACGCGAGGAGCCTAGATTGATCTTTGTTGACCTACGTGTTCTGGATACAATTCGACTATTCAAGAAACCCTCCCGCCAAGTGATAAATTCCCGCTGAGCAGATGCCGCGGCATTCGACTCTCGACGCTCGACTACGCACGTCACCTTCTTGACTGCTGTTTTACACCGCCTGTGTATTCTTTGAGTTGTTAGGGGAGCACAAGTTCGTTCCAATAAACTTATTTTCTTCGAAGACAACTGCGTCGTCTTTGGCTTCGTGACAATATGGGCGATTCATCTTAACAATGGAGCGCGACAGAAACAACGACTTAAGCGAGGCACACAGGACGAGCGCTGTCCTGTGTGCCTCGCTTAAGTCTTTGTTTCTGTCGCGATGTATTGTTAAGAAGAATCACCAAATAGCCCAATACCACACTTTGCTTAAATATGGGCGAAGCGCAAGAAGCGCTGGCAGTAAGCAAAGGAAAAGGGTCGTTGATCCCTTTTTCATAAGAATCCGTAAAACACGAAAGTGTGATGTTCTTTACAGGATTAGTTGGAGGTGCCCGCGAATCGTTTGGTGAACTCGATGTCCGCTGCAGCGAATCATGATTTGCGGAGATTTAATGTGTGTGCTTCGCGCGACACAACCTTGTGGACCGTCGCTTTCGCAAATGTGCGACCACTGCGTCCCTGCTCCGTGGCGTGCACTGCAGACGGTTGCGTTGTGACGATCTCCGCTGGCGCCAACTGTCGGCGCTTATTAGCACCGTGATTAGCCTCGCTTCACTTCGCTTAGAGGCAGTATCATGAAATAGAGGAGGTTATAGGAAGATATATGGCGGGTTCATACGGCGCTGCTTTGTTGAGCTCCCTGCGTTCGTGCGACAACATTCTCACAGCTAGGCTATGCGGCACTTGGCAAATGCCGTATACCCTGCTCAGAACTTGCTATCGCAGTCTGTCATGGTAATTTCGTCTCTATGAAAAACCCATTGTCGCGGTTCACTAACGTATAGTTTACTTTGTGTCACTCATTTGCTCGGAAGGCTGTGAAGGGCTTTCTCTTTCCCACAAAAATTAAAGCCAGTTCCGCGGTTGTCAAATTTAACGAAATAGCAAAGATATTTTATCACATTTCACAAAATAAATTCTCTAAGCTGCCGTTGCGTCTAAGCTTCTTTCTTTCGAGATTAGGGGTTTGTTGCTCTGCGGTGGCATTGCATCTCCGTTGCTTTGTGGGGGTTCACTTGTTTCTACAAGTGGTTCGTTGCTGCTCCCTTAGCGCTAACGGGCGAGTTCGCTCTTCAACGGCGCTGTTCTTCACGGGCGAGCACTCGCTT
>JABSTR010002815.1:0-24377 GCA_013339765.2 Haemaphysalis longicornis | reverse complement strand
CACATCCATCTCATCATCAGATTTGAAGGGGTACCCGCGTACCAGACCCCCCGGACTTGGCACCCTTTCCGGTGCCCTTCATTCAGCCGCGACCGCCGAGGGCGTCAGGAGCGCCCCGGGTGGCACAGGCGGTGCGGCGGATGTGGGAATTGGTGCAGTTTCCTCCGTCTTCATCTCCTCGGGCCCTCGCGTGTGCTTTGGCCAGTGGGAGAGGAGGAGGAAACGGTGGGTGCAGCAGCATCCCTATCGGACGTGGATGCCACCACAGCCGCTGCTGGCTCAGCGAGCGGTGCGGAAGCGGGTTGGGCTGCAAGAGGCAACCCAGGGGGGGGGGGCGGCGGCGGGGCCAAGTTTGACTCTCGGTACTGGGTCCACGCCGAAACAAGACGCCGCTCCGCCCCCGGCGAGCTGCGTCGGCGTAGCTCCCCACGGGGAAAGAGGTGATCCTCTTTCGTGCCTCTGGGAAGGTGATGTTTTTAGTGACTTTGATGTTGATTATTTTCTTTTCTAATTGAAACGTTTCACATTTTGTGGAGTACGCCGCGTGTGGGCCCTGACAGTTAATGCAGAGGAGTTGTTGTGAACTACAATTATCTGTGGGATGGTCATGTTGGGCGCACTTGGCACAGGTTATTGGGCCCCGACACGAGTTAGCACCATGCCCGAACAGCTGGCACTTGAAACAGCCCTGCGGGTTCGGGATGTACGCTCGGACGGAGCACCGGATGAAACCAGCATTGATGTGGTCTAGAAGGAGAGAACGATCAAATGTGAGGAAGATATGTTTTGTGGGTATTACCTTATCGTCTCTTCTTATGGTTATGCGCCTGACAGCCGTCACACCTTGACTTTTCAGGCCTTCCAGAAGATCGGCCTCTGTCTAGTTTGCTAGGTCTGGCTCCGAGATCACGCCCTGGGAGCTGTTGAGGCTGCGGTGGGGCGTGACCTTGACGTGAAGATCGGCAATTCGTGTCTGCTTCAGGAGTTTCGTGGCCTGCTGTTGATTGTGTACCTCTGCCAAGATCTCGCCGGTTCTTTGCTTCTTAGCTTTGTAAGATTCTCCTATAATACTTGCTAAGAACTTCGAAATCAGGAACACGGATTGTGAATCAATAAGCCTGGTTTCTTCAAGAGATTCAATTACCAAGAAATGTGGGCAGTTGTCAGGTTTTGGGGTTGTCATGGTCGGAAGGGGTGGATAGTGTGCTGCGGTGCTTCCCCTATTAGGGGGCCGATCATTGGGTTTGGGGAATTTTGAAAAAACCATACAGCATGTATAAAAGCAGGGGACGGGCGTACTTTCTTCGTCAGCCTTACCCTGATAGCTGAAGAGGTCCCGGAGCTCCCTGCCTGGTAAACAGACAAAGAGCCCATCCGCCGGAGCTTGACCTGGGCTCCGACGGCCACCGTTTGAGGTTTCTACCCTTCACCTTAAAACTCATTACAACGGTCGGTTACAGCGTGAGTATGGGGCTCGGGGTCCGCGGTGTCACCAACACCATCACCAAGATTACTCAAGGTGCCCCGTGCGGGGTGCACTTATAATGATACCGTTTATAAAAATATATCGGATATAACGATGAACCGCTATGGCACCATCCGGTTTGGGATGCTTTCCATGGAAAAATAAACCCGCTTATTACAATGCTTCAGTGCCCCGATAACGGATATAACGATTGAATCGGGTTACAGCAAGAACAGAAAATGCGAGCTGCCAATGTGAGCTGCTCCACGCCAACCACGACGACACCATGCGCCACGATGCGCCTCGCATCCCGTCCATCCCTCAGAAAACTAGTCCACTGCGCCGCTTACGAGGAAGCGAGAGGAGGAGGGCAACAGTTCTCCTTCCAAACACCCCTCCCGATGCCGCCACTTTGGCTCCATTCCCGTGCCTGCTGCTTTGAATTTGACTGGGTGCCTCTTCAACTACCTCCGTTTTTCCGTGGACCAAACGTCAGCGCCGATGTTTTGGAAATGTTTGAGTGCCTCACTGAAGAGGCGATCGTTGCGCGGATATGTGCTGCGGACAGCGGTGGCAGTGAAACCTCTGACGACGCGGTTGCACAGCCTACTAGGGTAGCACCTTCGCAGGAGGCCCAACGCATGATAGTCTCTCAGGGACTGCGTTTCCACCAATGACCCTTCGCTCAGCTAGATGAAGCACCTATAGATGCTCTCGAAAAAGATGTGCGCCAGCTTCATGTGCAGCAAACAAAGCTGACCGGGTTTGGCTTGTTTTCCACAAATAAGTAGCAGTACAACCTTGCTTGCCTGCAAATAAAATGTTTTGAGCTCTGCTGTGTCTTTTTATTTCCCTAGAGAAAATGGTAGCTGGTCCCAGCTTGTTTGTGGTTAAATTCCCAGGTTGGCCCAGCTGGGAATTTAACCATAAACCAGCTGGGACCAGCGACATTTTCTCCTGGGTTAGCAACCCGCATATAACGATCATCGGTTATGCCGATGGAATTTCCTTGGCACTTGGATATTGTTATAAGTGGACTAGACTGTATTTGGCTCAAATGTACCTACAGTTTTCTTTGCGCTAAACAACGAGGAGATGTATGACAAGCGCCAGTGGTTCAGGAGTTTCGAACGCCCATGACTATATAAAGCTCTTGGCTTTCGAAGCCTCTGGGTTACGCCGTGACGACAGCCGCTACGACGGAGCGCCGTCTCTACTTTCGTCCAGCGAGCGAGCTACGACGACAAGGGGCGGCCCTCAAGTTCTCTGCACTTATAACTTCTCCCTACTCAGATTATCGGCTTTTGTTAATATTTCAACAATTTCTACGTTCAGGTTGCTTGCCGGAAGATTTGTAATTTTCTGACAGGCTACCATTTTTCAAATCTGGTGACTGGTCTGATCCCTTAATTATTGGGCCGTTTCACTTACCTAAATCGGCTGCAAATTACTTGAACACATTCTTGTCACGCATGTAGTAACCCACCTCATCCAGAGTAACTGCTTTATCAACAACCAACGGCGGTTTATGAAAAATGTCTTACCTCAGATACAGCTTTTTGAGCTGTTCATTGATTTCCCTGCTTCGCAGCCCAGGTTGGTTTGTACCTATGCCATTTTTGTTGATTTATAGAAGACTTAAATAAATAAATAAATAAATAAATAAATAAATAAATAAATAAATAAATAAATAAATAAATAAATTTCTTAACACAAGGATAGTGGGGAGACTGTTGTCACGGAAGTCGTTACATGCGTAAATGAGCGCCGGTGGCGAGAGCGAAGTACTACAATGAGGCGAACAACTGCTCTGCTGTGGCTGCAGGTGGGTAAAGCCAGTCCTGCAAACCTGTGGCGCTGCTGGTTTTGCAACAGATGCGCTCTGCGTGCAGTCCCGTGCACGTCTAGAGTAGAGGGTGAATGCTTGTGTGTGTCCTACAGAGCACGTCACACACTTGGGGGGCTCTCTGGTGGAATAGCTCGGATTTCTGCTTCTAGGCACAAAACGTGAGCGGACCCGCGATAGAAAGTGCATCAGGAGCGTTTATTGCGCCATGCCAGGCCCCGGTAACGGCATTTTGTTCACGATGACGACTATCAAGTTTCGCTGCCGATTCTGCCAACAGGTCGAATTTTATTGAATAAAATTTAGTTGCAATGCCACTTGCGTGCTCGTCGTTATCGCGTGGAATACTGCCGCAATACTGCCACAGTTACAAAAACAAGAGAGCAGTGCTGCAACAACATATCACCATAACCAAGAAACCCGACATCATCCTGCTGCAAGAAACGGCGATGGCGACTCCCACCCTCCCTGGGTACCGCGCTCACGTTAGTCCGGCGGAGGGACGGGCGTCTGCACGTTCGTCCGCAAAGGGCTCACGTTCGTCGAGCACCAACTAAAACACGGCCGCAGCAGGGTGGAATACACCTTCACGGAAATCCTTCCAAGCAAACAACTGAAACGCAGCCTGTTCATCGCCAACATCTACAGTAATCCCAAGAACCACACACAAAAATTCAAGGCTCTACTACACCCAGCCATCACACAAGCCAAAAACAACACGTTGCTGATCGGAGGGGACTTCAACGCCGCCCATCGAGCGTGGGGTTACGTGAAGGACACGGCCAAGGGACGGGACCTGTTACAGGATGCTCTGGACCACAACTGTGCCCTGATAACGGACCCCGCTCATCCCACCCGCATCAGCAACTCCGTAGCACGAGACACCACACCAGACCTTACATTTGTCAAGAACGACCACGCGGCAAAAGTAACATGGCACAACACCGGCGTCGACCTGGGCAACGATCACTACATCCTCGAAGTCACGGTACCCAACCTATATCCCAACGTTTATAGAACCTTGGGTCTATAAACGCTGCTATATCCTACGCCGACTCGTCTAAATTTGCTTCCCGAGGTGCCAACCTGTGGGCGTTTCAGATGTCACGTATGGGCGGTCAAAGTCGGAACAAAGCATCAAGATCTTAGAGGCCCAGGACGTTAAAGTGAAGGGGCAAGGGCGCGTCGTCATCGACCTTCCGAACCAGGACGTGAGACTGAAGCTGTATTGGCTTTTCCAAAGCACTCTAAGATGTGAAAGAGTCCGGATAACTCTTTAAAGAAGTTGAAATGCTTGTCCCTTCTACAATTACTTTCTCGAGCATCAGGTAACTCCCCTTAAGCGAGCATAGCTGTACCAGAGTCCTTCAATGCCTTCCTGGTCATGAAACTTCGCCGTCACGCTATGGGAGAGCTTCGTACGCTGCCGCGCCGCGGCGCTGGTGTTGATCGGAGGGCAGCCGGGGGCCTGGTCAGAGCACGTTTGGCAGGCAACGGACCACGGAGTGCACGGTGTAAGATAAAACAGACGCTCGCCGCCTTATCAGCAGTGCGCTCTCGCTTTACGTGTCGTGGGCCGCTCAATTGGATCGAAAAAATTTGGTGCGAACGGGCCTGCTGCGACTGCGTTCCTGCCTGCCGGTCTGGCTACAGAGCAGCGGCGGCCGCCCGATGCCCTCCGATCTGCGGTTGTGCCCCTCGCGGTAGCCTTTGTCCCCGTACGAAACTTGACCGGACGTTTCATGACCAGAGAAGCATTGAAGGACTCTGGCTGTACCCTTCAACCGGGAGTCGCCGGACTCTCGTGGGTATTCCTAGGGTATTCCTAGAGGAGTTGCGAGGTGCCCTCTGAAACAGCATCGAACAACTCCCAACACGAGTTGGGGAATTCCACCGGCCGTGGAGTTATGGAAAGCTGGACCAGACCAGACTCCTGCTATACCTTCCCAAGGAGTGTTGGCTTAGTGTGTCTCAAAATCAGAGTATTCCTTTGAAGCAGCTTTGCTGAACTCACTGCAAGAGTTCATAAACTGTTTCTGAATGCCTATTCGCAGTTTTACATTACCCTTCACGAGCTGGAATGCGTGCTAGAACCTTACGCTTGAACAAGCCCGTGACCACGCCGTGCCTAGGGGTTAGCGTGGCCGATGCTTGCTCTAGGTTTTAATCCCCTCAATAGCCGTATAATTACAAACCCACATGACTGCTAAGAGGAAACAAAGACCCCCTTCTTTCACGAAAACGTAAGTAGCACTACACAATTTAGCCAGAATCAACTGGGCGATATATTCAGAGGATTTCGTACCACTCATTGCATTGGTACATCATTGCACTCTGCGAATAAAACTGAATCGGCTCGTGAAAGCAAATTTATTCTCCCGTATAAAAAAGCGTTCAATGAGCATTCAGACGCAAGTGTTCGAAAATTAGCTCGTTATATTCCTTAGGACTATATACATGTGTACAAACATAGTTTCAACCTGCTTTTCTTAGCGAGAAGAACAGGAGAAGTTAAATGGAAAGTCAATCCTTAGCTTGCTTCCTTCTCTTCGCAAATCTTGATCTGCGGACAACACATCCGTACAGAAAGACCTGGAGGGGTACCCTGTCGTGAAAAACCGCACGTCTCTGTGGCGCACGCGCGGCACATGCCGAAACAAAGCAGGCCTCATTCCGATTTCAGCCTGCTAGCGAAGCATATCGCAAGTATTCCTAACCACGCTGACAGCGAAATTCATCGTATTCACTCTGATCGATGTACGAATAATCCTAGGCGCCGGTGTTTGTCGTCGCTGGAGGAGACGTCGCATCAAATTGCTTGTAATGCCGGCCACTTTTCTTGCTCTTATCAGAGCTTCCATAACTTCACATGTTGCTGCAGACGCACGTCGTGTATGACTCACTTTTTTGCAAAAAGCGTTCCTGGTAACTTCTTGCTATAAAGTACGCACAGCGCAAATATGCGGACGAGCCACACAGCCACGCTGCAACTGCCAAATTCCGACCGAAAGCCGGAGGGAACGAAGTGTTCCCTGGCGGAAGACAAACACGTGTTTCGCGACACCTCTCCATCGTTCACTTTTCCCGGTATTGTGGTGTCCCTCGACTAGCGACTGCTCTCGGACCACAGCTTTCGATAGAAAGCGACATCCCGGACTTTTTCAAGGCGTGTTCTTTCGGCATTTCGTTTTCTTTACACAGCTGGGTGTTCCTTCGCTGTTTTATTCCCTCCGGCGGAAAAGCTGCCACCGCCATTTAACCCCATCCAGCGTAGAGAGAGCTCGCCAGAAGTTTTCTTCTTTCCTAGCGGAGTGAACAGGGCATCTGACACCTCGCCGGTTGTGGGAGGAATCAAACCACACTCTAAGAAATGTGGGGCGTACTTGGAGAGTTGAACAGTTACTCCATTCCTACTGGCGTTCTTTGTGCCGCAAGAACACTAAAGCTTCGCTTTAAAATGGACTACGTTTCCACTATGACGTTAATAATAGATGGCGAAAGATTTTGGTGGCGCGGCCCCAGCGAGAGAACGGAAAGCTGCGACGAAATAAAACGTGTGTTCGAGAGTTCTCTCCATTGATGCCGTGCAAGTCAGCCGGTTTCGGCTAGTAAGGTAGTGAGTGATTTTAACACGTCTTTTCTGTGAGCTACCTTATCTAGAAAGCATTTGTCGCGTCAAGCTGATCTATTTATGTGACGGAATCGGCAACAGTGAATATAAAGGCGACATCATAAAACCTGAAAAATACTTGCTAGCTAAGCCGTAGACAGTTCTAGCAGCCCAGATCTAGCGTTAACCACCCTGTATCTCGTGTTTTGTGCCAGCAAATGTGGTGCAATGTTTTTACCAGGAGACATTTGCCAGATATTATTGTTTTACACATCTGTTTTGGGGCCGGGAGTACGTTGCAAATAGTAGTGGAAGAAGATGTGGCTCCTCGCTCTAGGGCCCGAGTATCATCATCATTGCACATTACTCGGTCATCTCCATTAAAGTGGTTCGATTGGGTGTCTCACGGCTCCATTGACTGGCGGCTCAACCGCAACCAGGTGGTCACTCTGCAACATTTGGTGCCGAAACGCAAGGGTAACCAGCGGCTGCCAACGACGTGGACAACGAGCGACGACGACGACCAGTTTCTTCTGGAAATGGTCGCCAAAGCAACTTTGTCCTCCTCGGAACCGCACCAAGGGAGATAACGCGCGGACCTGACTGCCAGACCAGCCAGTAACGGGAGCCGGGAACTTTCACTCCACGATGGACCGGCTGAAAGCGAAACGCGCGGCCAGGCGAACTCAAGCGTCAAAGATATTGAATGAGGCGACAGCACTCATCGGGAGCGGCTGCTCTGACCGAATCGCGCTCCGCAAGGTGATGGACAAGCTCATGGCCAGCCGCAATGAGCTTAGATCGACGCCCAGGTCAAGGAGGCGATTCCGGTCGAGGAGCTCGCAAAGGAGTACGAGTCTGCAGCGCGCTACAACGATCAGACCGTCGAGACTCTTATTCGTCTTTAGTGCCGGCGGGAGGACCTCCCTCAGCGTCAACAGCACGGTGCAGGCTGCCCCCTCGGCTGCGATTAACACGCCACAGGCGCCAACGACGGTTTCATCCCAGATCTCTGGATCTCGTTTACCCATGCTCACCATCAAGCCCTTTTATGGAGACGTGTGTAGCTGTATTTCATACTGGGATCAGTTCAACGGCACAGTCCACATCAACCAGGCTCCTACCACTACCTACAAGTTTCATTACCTCCGAAACTACCGGTAAGTTAAAGCAGCACCTGCCATCGCAGGGCTACCAACAACGGAAGCCTGTTATGAGAGTGCCGTCCAGCTGCTGAAGGACAGGTTCGGCGACGACAGCCGTATTATACAGTGGCATTTCAGAAACATCCGCGAGCTACGGCACGTGACGTCTACCTCGGAGGAGAAGGATCTGCGCATGCTTTACGACTGCGTTCAGCTGACATTCCACCGCCACGGACGTCTTCAAGGTGATACGCAGGGAGCTGCGCCTTCAGCTTCAGTAGAGGCAACCACAACGTCTTGCCAGAAGCTCGAGCAACTCTTGAGATACGTACGGATAGGGCTCGAAGCAAGGGAGCATTGTTCTCCGGCGACGTACTCCACCAATAGCCGCGGTTACCGCAAGAAGCACGGGCCCTCGCCATCAGTCCTGCATGCATCGCAAGATATGAAGAAAAATCCCAGTGCGTATTTCTTCAGCAGGTCTAAGAAACACGCGATTGAGGCATGCAGCGCTATATTTACAATCGCAGAGAAGAAGAAGCGACTAGCTAGCACTAGGCGGTGCTACCGATGCGTTATGACGGGCAATCATGCAAACAATCATGCAATCATGCAAACGGCAAACGAGTGCCGGCGGAAGTTGGTATGCGAGACATGTAAAGACAAGCATGCTTCGACGATGTACGATCCGGATTTTCATGCGAGGAGCGGCGACAAGCTCGTCACAAAAAGCTCTGATGCTGCAAAGACAATCCAAGAGAACCGTGCGCAGTCAACTGCCGTTACATTCTGCCAACTTGATGAATCCGTGAATTTACAGACCTTCCGTTGTGGGATCGTCGGGACCAACGACACATCCTATGTCAGAGGCATTCTCGACGGAGACAGCCAACACACGTTTGTTAAAAAAGATCTCGTAGCGAGCCTGGGGCTGAAAATCATCAGGGAGACACGCTTCGTCATGAACACTTTCACGTCCTATGCTCCTTCTGGTGTGAGGGATAGCAAGGTTGTCGTGGTTCGCCTACGTAGCCAGTTTGGTGCAAACGAGCACACCATCGAGACAATAGCTATGCCAACATTCTGTCACGACATCCCTGCAACCGACATGAACTGCGTTTTCGCAGCCAAGTTACTGGGGCAAAGCTACGACCTGGCAGACCAACTGACTGTGCATCGAGGATGTGGAGAGAAAGGCATCAGCCAACTCATATGATCTGACCACCTGTGGAAGTCCGTGAGTGGCGAAACAATACGCAGCATAGATGTGCAAGGATCGGCTGCGGTCAAGACCACTTTCGGATGGACGCTAGCTGCAAGGTCCAGCCTCAAAAAAGAGCAAGAGATCTAGCCACCAGAAAGTAATGATCGACGTTCTTGAGACGAGAGATCTTCGAAGAGCGGCTACTAACGCTGACATTCGTAACGTTTGCCTTAAGAAGACCATGAACACGACTCATAACTAAACCCTCGGTGGACTTTTGGGACAGCAGTCTACGGCACACGGTCACGGAAAAAAAAACAGTCAAGAGGAATTTTGAGTGCTCACGACTCTAAAAGGTCCAGAAAAAAGAACTCTGGAAGATCAACATCTCCATGACGTCGTCTCTTCTCGGTGCCTTCGACAGATGTCAGACATCAGCGCATCGATCGAGCGGGACAATCATACAACTCGACGGTCCTGGTCAAAGAAACCAGTTGTCAAGCTCCACGAACTATTGAAAGATGGAGGTAATGGTACTACCGCCAAAAAATGTGAGAAATGTGGGAAAGAATCGAAAAGGCAATTTGGTCTAAGCCACCTTGTATGTTGTGTGTATTCTTAGAACTACGGTGCTACGGTGCTTAGAGCTATGGTGCCAGGAGCCTTGTGTCAGATTTTAATGTTTTTTCCGCATATAGTTTGTGGCCGAGAGTGTGTTGTGAATTGTAGAAGATGAAGCTTCTGGCATATACCGTCACACTATCATCATCATTGTAAGTCACTGATTGCCATTAAAGCATTCCTACAGGGGTCCCACGCCTTCGTTCCCTGGTAGCTAGACCGCAGTTACTAACTTTTTTTTTTCAAGAAGCGGGTGCCTAAATGTAATTTCCAGGTAAGTGAAAGTGGACGAAAAACGCATGTGCTTGCAAAAAAATCCTTTCTGCAGCAGACTGCACGGGCGGGCTCGTATGGTAGCAGCGAACGGCACTCTCGAATACATGTTTTACCTCGTCACAGCTCTCGGTTCTCGCGGTTGGGCCGCGCTACCAGTAAATGTCGTCTGTATTTATTAACGCGAGAGCGTCATTAGGCGGCTCGTTTTTTATTTTTCCGTGGCTCGTAGCCGTCCACTTTCAGCCGTACTCATTAAGCGTCCACTGAAACACGTCATCACTGCCACCTGCGGGCTACGACTGAGGCATCCATAGTGCAAATTTGACGCGCAACAAATTTAGACAAAAGACGAATGACACAAGGACAAGCGCTTGTCCTTGTGTCATTCGTCTTTTGTCGAAATTTGTTGCGCTTTAAATTTGCACTATGGAGTACCAACTAGCTCGAACCCTCACGTTGATGAGGCATCCAGATGCGAGGGCGCGCCTGAATCTAGAATATGGCGCAGCGGCAACTGAAGTGCGGAAAGGTGGAAAGTGATACTATTACGCATAGGAAAGAAATAATAGGCCTTTTCAGCAGGACCTGTACCTTCGCAGTTAAGTTCGTACAACGCCATGTACTGGTAGCATGCTCGGACAATGCGGTCGCCAGCCGTGCACCCAAATGACGCCATCACGTGACAGTGAATCTCCACTAGAAGTTACAAAAACTTAAACTTTACGTACTGTAAGTGCCGAAGCCACAGCCGAGTGATGAAAATTCGGATTAATTTGGACCCCCTGTTGAATCTCCCAGGCGGGAACCGGCACACCTCTCGGGCAGCAGGGGAAGAGGAAGAGGAGCTGGACGCGGGGAGACGCGCGAGGCGAGCGAGCGAGGAAAAGAGAATAAAGCAGTGTTCGTTGAGATCCCATGCACTAAGACGCGGATGTCGTTCTCTCTTCACGTTATATGATTTCTGGTGCCGAGAACCCGGGAGAAGACCGACATCCGTCTGTGCTGACCATGGAGAAGTTGCGGCGTCGTCGGGGTGTTTTTCGCGGTGCCGCTACACGTCTTTTGGCTTCGGCCAACGAGCTCCTACAAGATACCGATTCGGACGCCTCAGACTTACAAGCAGCCATCGAAGACCTCGAGGAAAAGGAAGCCGTCTTGACCGAGCTGGACGCGAAGATTGATGAACTTCTTGACGATCAGGGGTAAGAAGACGAGATAGCAGGTGCGCTAGAGTACCACGACAAAATTCGCCACGGGATCACCAAGCTTCGGTTCATGCTGAAGACCAAGAGTGTCACACCCTACAGACGTCGGCCATCCAGGAGTGTTCCCATCGTGCGACCAATCACGTGGCACTTCTGCTGGCATTAACAGCGAACTCGACCAGGAAGCCCCGGCTCACGTCAGCTTCCGCTCTTCTACTGAGAGGGTTGCCTTGCCGAAGCTTCAGATTCCCGTCTTCTCCGGCGTGCTTCGTGAGTGGCAAGGTTTTTGGGAGCACTTCCAGGCGACTATTCACACCCATCCGGAACTGCCTAATATAGAAAAAATTAAGTATTTGAAGACGTACCTGAGCGGGGACGCCAAAAGGGCAGTTGAGTGGATACGCCTGACCGAAAGCAATTACGAGATCGCGATCAAGGTGCTGACAGAATCGTTTTGGCCGAACGGATGTTCTCGTGGATGACCACATTGATAGCCTCCTCGCCATTGCCCCCCTCGAAAGCTCGGCGCAGGTCTCGCGGCTTCGGTGACCTATATGAACAGATCTTGTTTTAGGACAAGTTGCCTCGAGAGCCTGGGAGTTTCCTGCATCGGAGTACGCAGTAAATCCTCCATCGTGTCCTCATGCGCGCACTACCTGAGGATCTGGCAGTGCTATACAGGCAACGCATGAAGGAGGCTGCAGCCGATGACTCCACCCCACCCCAAGGTCACGAGGCGAAGAGGTCAAACGAGTACTGCGGTTCTTGCAGATTCAGGCGGAGAGCAGGGAGGAAAGCAAGGTGACGCAGAAAAGAGCCACTTCGAACGCGACATCGGTGGAGGTGGCAAGCGCGCGATAACGTCTTTCCTGAGCTTCCGTCCGCCCTGTCTTTGGCTACCGGCTCATCGTTTGTCAGAGCCGCCGATCATGTCCACTCTGCGAAGCGCCAGATCACGGAACCAAGGATTGCCAAGCTAAGCTGTCGGGAGAAGAGAAGCGACGAAGACTTGGAAGGAAGCGTTGTTGCTTTAGATGCGGCAAGCCAGGACACTTCGCACGCAGCTGCCGCCTTCCCACATGGCTTTGGTGTCGCCATTGTGCGCGACGCCATTTGTCGGTTCTCTGCGACGTGTGGACACGGCCTAACTCAGGGGCCCCCGTACCACCAGCACCTTTTGGGAGCATGAATCGGCAAATGGCGACTCCACAAGAAGAGCCGGTGACGACTGCTTCTGCTAGTAACGATTTCACGTCGTCTGTCTTGCTACAAACGGCTACGGTGTGGGCATATGGCAATGCTGACCGTGTCCTGGTCCGCCATCTTTTTGACACCGGCAGCCAGCGATCGTTTGTGCGCAGTGACTTGGCGAACAAGCTAGAGCTTCCATCCACCGGCGTTGAGGACCTTACGGTATTCACGTTCGGCGACTCTCAGCGTTCGCGTCGGTACAAGTGCCGGAAATTGAACGTCACGCTGACTGGTCGTTTCGAGTCGAAAGAAGTCGAAAGCTCTGGAGGTTCCGGAGGTATGCACTGTAAGAAGTTCACCTATGGAACCTGCTCTAGTTTCCAAACTCCGTAGACGAAACTTGGTCATCGCGGACGAGCCTCAAGATTGCAAGGATCAGAGTCCCACTATTAGCGTCTTAGTGGGCTCTGACAATTACTAGAAGCTGGTCACAGGAGGTATCGAACGCTTAACAGACAGCATGTGCGCCGTGGAGACAGTTTTTGGTTGGGTCATCCAGGGAGAACATACTCTAAAAGAGCTCGGCGCGGGCGACCCGATTCCAACGTCAGCGCCAAGACCCCCGCGATGGGCGATCCCGGCAAGAAGCCCGTGCTGGCCGAGCGCGTGCTGGGCACCGTGAAGTGGTTCAACGTCAAGAATGGCTACGGCTTCATCAACCGCAACGACCACCCACGAGGACATCTTTGTGCACATACTGCCATCACGCGCAACAACCCGCAGAGATCATGCGCAGCGTCGGCGAGGGAGAAAACGGTGGAGTTCGACGTCGTCGTCGGCGAGAAGGGCCGCAAAGCGGCCAACGTTACCGGGCCTGCCGGCGAGCCCGTGCAGGGAAGCCCCTACGCGGCCGACCGGCGCCGCTTTCAACCCGGCTTTTACGCGTGGCGCGCGACGCGACGCCGTGTATCAGGGGCCCGTGACGACGGCGACGGGTACGTTTACTGCGGACTCGCAGCGGCTTGCAGCGGCCACCGCAGTCGCCGCCGGCCTCCTGGACGCCGCTTCCGTCCCTGGCGCTACAACTCCATCGCATTTCCTCGTCGGGAAACGTCTTGTATGTCTGCCGTCGACAACTGACCATCTCATGCAGAGCATCACGGCCAACGACCTCAGACGACGATTCAAGCAACGAGGTCAATTCGTCAGCCAGCTATGGAAGCGATGGAGAAAAGAGTACTTGCTGCTTCTTCGCTCTGCTCATCATACTCTACCAGCTTGTTCACTCCCGGCTCCGAGTTGGCGACTGTTGTCATCGTGCAGGACAACGCTTTTATGTGGAAAATCGGCCCGCATAATCGAGGCATTGCCGGGAAGAGACGGAACAAGCAGGTATTTCCGACTGCGGCTTCCAGGCGGTAGGAAATCCGGCGTGCCGTCCAGCGGCTTTACCTCTTGGAAGCCGATGCACCCAGCGCGGGGGCGGGAATATGTTGAATCTCCCTGGCGGGAACCGGCACACCTCTCGGGCAGCAGGAGAAGAGGAAGAGGAGCTGGACGCGGGGAGACGCGCGAGGCGAGCGAGCGAGGAAAAGAGGAGAATAAAGCAGTGTTCGTTGAGATCCCATGCACTAAGACGCGGATGTCGTTCTCTCTTCACGTTATACCCCCTATAGATCTTTAGAAGCGAACACTAAAGGTGGTTGGAAACGCTATAGGTGGAAAAGAACACCAAAGGTACATCCCTGCCGTGGGTGCCAGAAGAAATGGTTGAGAAAAGAAAACTCTCAAGAATGTTTGACTTCACAATATCTTTGAAAGGTTCGCGCACCATTCACCATTTGGTACAATAACCGCTAACAACAGTCAATGCTGGGCTTATGTCTTACTCCGTCACTGAGACTTCCCAAGTGGGGTAAGAACTCACGTCGGCGACCACGATGAAAAGTGCAGACTCTTAAATGCATCACGACCTAACAGGCAGCCGATATCCTGCTACATATGGATGACACATGAACGCAGCGTCGCGGAATTTATTTAAGGGCACCAACATCTGATCATCTCCCGATGACGGCCTTCCAAAATCCAGTACCAGCCAGCCGCCCTCCTTTAGAGCAGCTAGCCGCGTGAAAACTCAAAACCCGCCGGACCTGCCCTGAGGCCCCACCTCTCCGCTGCCGCGCAGCAAAAGTCGTTGCAGTGTAGCGGACTTACGGGCCACCGTCTAGGGCGTGGTGGGTGCTACATATAAAAATTATTTTTTCGCTTAAAACAAAAAGAACTCCGATTAAACTTTCTGAAATAAATTCCCTTTTTACACCCTTTCAAATGAGCCTAAGCCTGTATTTTTACATGGAGCGCCACACAGCACAATGAACGTCTGAACATGGACAATTTCGCAAATTTTTTAAAGTTTACGTCTTTATCGCGCTGAAGCTACCGCTTCCCGGCCCCCATATTTTTCTCCCGCACTAATCGTAAACATGAACAAATTATGCAGCTGCATTGTCTATACCAGAGTTACAATAGCTGTAAAAAATGTTTAAAAATTGCCCAGAAACGTCACTGTGCTTCCCCGCAAAGCCCATTTTGAAACACACTAGAAATTGTAAATGCATTGTAGCAAGGGAGCGCGCTTCTTTTCCTATCATCAGGAATTACTTGACTGCTCCGAATATTATTTTATTTTTTTCAATTTTTTTTGCAGCGTACGTTTTTGTCACCGCCGCGGCTTTCAAAGGCTGTAAAAGACAAAAAGTTTTCCCGCCAAAAATCGGCTAGGAGGATTAATAGTGTGAGGAAGTGATCAACCATAAATTTTTATAGTGTAATCGGAGATGGTCGAGCGAACACTCTGGGAACTTTGGCGTGGAATCACCCAGAAGCGAAAAACATAATTAACGCTGACACTGCTGATTCAGTTAATTGTCTCCTATATATCATTAGCGGTGCTTTAATATGATGTTTTTGTAGCAATGTATCACTTCTGGTCCCCACATTGTTATTCTAAACACGCCAACTTATGAGTATACCTGCAAATGAACCCTACAATTATCGAACAAAAGGAATCAAAACAAATATTTGAAAATTTAAATGTTTCCTCAGGCCCTACTTTGGATTTATTAAGTTTAAAATTTTTAAAAAGGTGATACATTGTATTATTCTGTCATTTTGTCAAACATTTTCTAGCAGTGTATTGACACCAGCACTCTTCCTGAGGACTGGAAGGTAGGGAGGGTGGTGGCCATTCATAAATCAGGGGGTAATATTTTCCTTTCAACTTCGGTCCAATTTTCCTCGAGCACATTATTCGCTCAAACATTGTAAAATTTCTTGAATCTCACACTTTTCTTACCAACGTCCAACATGGCTACCGTCGACCTTTTTCCTGGGAAGCTCAACTTATTTCCTTTACTGATAAACCTATCACACTTGACCGCTGTTTGTTTGCAGATTCCATTTTATGGATTTTTCCAAATCTTTGGAAACGCATCATACGAGCTATTACTTCTTAAACTGAAGAAAATAAATATTGGTTGCAATCTCTTAGCATAGTTATAAATTCTGAAACGGAACGTAGTTTGTTAATCCTTAAATTTCAACTCTCCTTGTAGTACTGTTAGTTCCGGCGCACTTGAGTGTTGCGTTTTAGGCCGCTTTTGTTCTTAGCATATATTAACAACCTCCTTGCTGTGTTTTCTCTAACATTCACATATTCGCGAACGGCTGTGCGATATTTCTAGAGAATTATGCTATAAATGACATTCGTATCTTGCAGACTGACATGAATGCAATTTTAAACTGGTATAAGACATGGCTACTGACCAGTACCATACCAAATTGTAAGCAATGTGCATTTTTTGCACGTTATATAGTCCTTTTACGTACAATCTTACTACTTTTCCTGACGGGTCACACACTTCTTACCGGTTATCTTGATGTTCACATTAATTTCTGCCTCACCAGCCACCTTACTTATACACCAGCCACCACCAGCCACCACCAGGCACCTTATGTATCTTTTAACCACTCATGTTCTTCACCCTGGCCCTTTACACCAGCCGTGCTCATAGTCATTAACTGATTTTATTTGTCGGCCTAGCGCCATTAAACTTAAACCATCATCATCCATTCCTGCCTCACCGGGTTACTTCATCTTAACAGGATTATCAGGAATGCTAAAAGAACGTTAGGGTATGTTTGTTGTAATTACTGTTCCGCCTCTACGTCATTACAACTACCGTTATAGTACGCAGTAGTACTGATAACTTAATTTTTTCTTTTCCATTAGTTTTTCTGCTGAGCCCAAGGACGCGGGTTCGATTCCCGGCCGCGGTGGGCGCTTTTCTGATGGAGGCGAAAAGCAAAAACGCCCGTGTGTTCGATATTTCGGCGCACGTTAAAAATCCCAAGGTGGTCAAAATTAATCCGGAGCCATTCACTACCGCGCACCTCATTGCTCGTGAAACGTCGGTGCGTTAGACCCCCATAATCAATCATTATTTTGTATTTGTACAGAGCAATTCCGCTAGTTTCATACTGCATAACCACAATCGTGCCGCAAGGATAACGTCCATGAAAAATACAATGCATCTTGCTTCTCTTGCAACCCGTCGGCAATATTCTCGCCTCTAAAAGTATTCAATCACACTTCTCATTTGCGCACTGAACTCATAACTCCCAAACTGTACATTTCCTCACGAGTTCATCAATGTCATAAAGTTTTAATTCCGCTCTCCTCAACAATAGCTTGCCTTCAGTCCTTCATCCCACGCTCTTCAAACTGACGGAACAACCTTCCCGGACCAGCAGCTACCATTTTCGACCACCAAATTTCTCGTTGTGCAACAGCTAATGCTGCAGACTCAGGAACCTAAGAAGGAACTCATCTAATCAAATTTTTATGTTTGTCTGTATCCTTGTATCGAAACTCCGCTTTCGGCCTCTGGACTTGAGGGTAAATGAAAATTTAAAAAAAACCTTTGCTTCGCACATACGTTTATCATTGTTCTCCATCCCTTACAAAAATGCTTCTTTACATTCTGTAGACGTTCTGTTGACATCCTACCAACTTTATTGCTATCCTACATACTCTTACATTCTATTGACAGTTGTCTGTAAAATGTCTGTTGAATATATGTTGACACTCGTCTGTTGACTGTTGTATATACAAAGTCTACTTAATTTACGTTGGCATTTGTCTGTTGACGGTGGTATATAGAAAGTCTGTCTAATTTATGTTGACATTTGTCTATTGACGGGCTTCTGTAGGATGACCACTGAAAGTGTTTCCAGGCGCTTTGTCGCAAGTTGAATTGAACGCAAACATCTGATTCCTTCGTCCCGGAGTCCGATTAGAATTAATTCTTGTTGGTTTTTTCTAAATACCTGGACAGGTTCACAATATTTGGGGACAAACTATTTACTTGACTTTAACCAAATTACGTTACTTCGTTTAAATCAGGTTTTGAACAAACAAACACACGCCCACACGCGCTCGCACACACACGAATCTTTCTCTCTCCCTCTCTCTCTTCATGTATCTTCACACTTGTGCACTCCAAGAAACAAAAAAGTAGCAAAAGGGAGCAACTTCTCCTGTTGGTTAGAACGGTGGTTTGGGCTAGTTGGTGCATACTACTGAATTCGAAAACAGCACAAAAAGACGGGACAAGCCTTGTCCCGTCTTTTTGCGCTGTTTTCGAATTCACTGTTCGTACCTCGAGCCGCACAGTTTCTCCCGCGGAACAACCAGTTCGTCCCTCAGCCGCACGGGTTGGTCCTTCACGACTTGCTTGCTTTCACTCTTCACGCTGATAAACATGGCTTTTCAGCGGTTCCGAACAAGCGCCAGCCAGCGGCATCAACCACTCGCAACCGCTCGTCACTGTGTTTTGATTTACGCAAGCTAAGTGCTACATGGTTGGAAGGAACGAATTATTTGCGTAAATATTTCGCGACAGACTGCTGGACGCGCCTCTAACAACGACGATAATCGAAAATCGCCCGCTATGCTAACCTAATCCGGCTGGCGAAGATGCTTTGGCCGCTCTCTACCAACCGCCACCGGCGCCCCTCCCTCTTTGCGTACCTCCGGGAGAAACGCGTCAATCACCGGAGGCAGCGAACACGCGGCGCGCGTGCCGGCTCCGGGCTTTCTTGCAACCCATTCCAGTTTTCCGTTTTGTTTGGTTACAGCTTGCAACTATAAAGTAAACAAGAAGATATGTGCAATCGTTTACGTCCCAGTGTTTCCCAGTATTGTATTTTGGAAATAATAACACGCAGTTTTGTAAAAATGCAATAAGAGGCACGCCTCACCGCGGCATCGGCAGCCCGCGGGTGGCGGCTATATATACATGAAATGCACTACTGTAAAATGTGCGATGACCATGTCGTGCTTCGTTGTGTTTGTGTTTCTTCTGCTGTTGTATGCTTCTGAGGTGGGGTTTTGTTGTTATGTTGCATTTCAGAAAGTGAGCGTGTACATGTATACCTAAAAATGTGAACGTGTTTATCCCTTGAAGAAGAGCCTAACCTGTAGCTGTTTCCTTTTTTTTTTTATTTTTGCTGCCACTACACGATCTTTTAGAGAGAAATAATGACGACCTTCACTTAAGCTGTATTTACAGCACGGTCTACGAATGGTCGGATTTTCCCACTGCATCACATTTTAAATATCCCGTCAAAAACGCTTCGGTTAGCAACAGCGATTGAGTATAAAGTCTAGAGAAAACTTTCTGTAGAAAGTTTACAGAAACGTTTCAATTCAAACACGGTGGCCAATGGTTGACAAAAAGTTGGTAGGCTGTTGCTAGGAGGTCTACAGACAGTAAGTAGACAGTCTACTCAATGTTGGCAGCTTTTGTCGACTTTTGTCAACAAACATTGAATTCAATGTTGGTAAAAATGTTTATGAGGGATACGATCTGTTATTGCATTAAACTGATTACTTGTGAAGGAACATCACCGTCTTGGTTAACAATGAATGTGCGATGGTTCTTCGTATCGCCCTAGAAATAGATCTGCGCGATTTCAGTTTTGCGGAATTTCCCCTAGATGGCAGTCTTGATGCAGAATCAATTGGGTGCCCGCGATGCGTATGTAAAATTAAGTTTCACCGAAAGAATGCCCCAAATCTCTTCCCGAAATATCTTTACCGTGGCAATTGGAAGGTAAAAAGGCAAAATAAGTACTTATTTCGCATACCATAACAGAAACCTAACTGCTAAACAAGCTCAGAATTTTTCAAACACGGCAAACATAACGAAACGACTTTAGTTAAAACTCATGTAATCCTGAATGGCCACTTCAACTACAGCGTAGTCTAATAATATATTGACGAATATATTAACGATTTATGAACTGGCGATTATTTTTTAACCCCACACGAAACGTCAGTTGAAAATGATGAGTTTCGGGACGGATCACGCCCTTTCTGCTGGCTGCTCTGATTATCATTCTTTGGCTAACCCAGAGAGCAAAAATCAAGTACCCAGAAAGCAAAAATAAAACTAAATGCACAACTAAAAAAAGAGCAACTTTGGCATGCAGGGGTGTATTGTACAGTACCGTTGGATTGCTGTCTATTTTTTTTTATTTTACCAAAGGAGGCAAACTTCGCCTCGTGCTCGCAAGATTAATCCCTTGCTAAAGTGCGCCGAAACCTTGCGATATTTGAGCAGAAAACAAATAAAATACCCTGTGTCGCACCCAAGATTTACAACAGACAATACCACCACGCTTCGCAGCTGAGGCAGACGGATATATTTCTCCATAACACCCTCATCCGCGTCATTACGTGACCTGCAGTTATCCACCTATAATTACTGCGCTTCACCCGGCCCCGAAGACAATTAGTAATGCGAGTGCCACCCCGAATTTTCCGCCCAAGATCACTATTACCGACCGGCTGAGGAGGTATTGCCTACCCAGGCGGGCCCCTGAGGTACAACAAGGTAGTGTGAAAGGCCTACCCCCGACTAGGAACAGCTTTCACCATGTGGGGGCCCAAACTAATGGTCGATTAATATATATTCCTTCTATCAATAAAGCTTAGGAAAGAGCGGGAGCTTGGGCGAGATGGTAAAAAGTGCATTGCGGGGACGGCCAAACTAACACGTGGACAGGAGAAGAAAAAAAAAAAACATAGATGACACGAAGCGTTGCTGTCAACTGAATTTTTATTTTGAAACAACACCGCTTATATACAATAGCATGTTGGTCAATGCGAAGGAAAGTTTGACATCAACCTGAATGCAGCCATACGGCTACAAAGGCTTCAAACGTTTCTTCGCAGAAACTTACTCCACCTAGGGGACTTCCCCTAAATCGGGTCTATTAACACCATGTTGGTCACTGTAACACAAGAAAGATATCAGGGAGCCTTCGTCTCGTCTATGTTTTTTGTTTTGTTTTTTGTTTTTTTCTCCTGTCGCCGTGTTAGTTAGCGCTTCCCGCCAGTGCAAAGCTGAGGCGATAGCGTAAAATGGCCTATCATGATGGTGAGGGCAGACGTGAAAGCAAAGTCGACATAGTGCCGAATTCCGACATGGAGCTTCTGGTAGTTGTAATTGGTGACAAGCATACTGAATGTCCTGGTTTATTTGATTTTCCTCCCCATTGCGACCCCCCCCCCCCCCCCCGCTTTGTGCGGGAGGGACTGCACCCTCGTGCGCCTCCCTCCTCCCGCGAACGCCTGTTTCGCCTGCATAAGGAAGCAATTCTAGGCTCGTGCATTTCAAAGAGCGGCCTAACAGTTGCCCTATATCGGTTTGCTCTATTTCGCAAGCGTCTCAGCAAAGCTGAACTTTGTTGTTCTGCGTGACCCCGACGCGAAACTACGGGTGTCCGAATTAGCCGGGACGAACCCCCCTGTACTGTGCCACGACTTGGTGTGGTAATCAAACTTTTGCTGTGGTTCGACCGGCCTCCAAGGATGAAGTAATCGCCTCATGCGGTTCAGTAGTGGTTCTCACACCTGTAATAAAAGCGCAGATGTACCACTCGGCCTTCCCCAAGGATCTGAAAATTCTGCCGTGCCTTCCTTACACATTCTGAGCCACGATTGAAACTATTCTTTGAGGTCGAAGCTTGCACAAAATATGACGACTTAGAGCCGGCCTCAGTAATGTCTGTCGGCAGTAACATTACCCGTCACTCCAGACAGACACGATTTTTCATGCTTGTCACAAAAGCACTCATGCAAACATAACATTTGTTGTCTTTCTGGTGATGTTTCCCATATGAATACCTGTTAGCAAGTCCCACCGCCGCTTTCTTCAGCTTTTAACAAATTCGACGTAATAGCAAGATCACATCGCCTGCTACTTGCGGAGATTGTATCCTCATAAATTGTTTGCTCGCTCTTAAAGAAACATGAATATTGTTTTTGGAGGACAGATTCGATTTATGCAAAACTTTCGTACTTACACTGGCCTGAAACGCCTCTCAACGAATTAACAATTGTTGTCTCTGAACAAGGAGTGGACATCTATGACTCTACTTACCCGTTTCAAGCTGCTCGAGGCGTCAAACAGCTCTTCTGTGAACACAGAAAAGGTGCCCCTCGTTTTCAGCTGGCTTGCAAGGACATGCAGCCAGAGTTGCACCTGTGCGTGCTCAAACTACTGAAGCAGATGCATTTTAATCTGCAAAAGACGTCAAACAAATACGTTCTTTAGCTGTCATGAGGATGTAGTTTGTCATGAGGACGCTACGCCCGCCTTCACAACACGATTTTTCACGCTTGTCATGGGAGCGCTATACAAACAAAGTTTTTTGTATTTCTCGTGATTTTTCCCGTCCTGACGTCCCGTTCAGAACGCCGGAGAAAATTGTGTTCACACTGTAGCAGTAGGGAGACTCAGCATGGTTGCTTAGGATTTATTATTGAGCCCGACTCTTTTCAATATTTCAATGATTGGCCTTGAAAGATGCCTGCCGAAATCGGTTGAAATCTCTATGTACGCTGATGATATCTGTATCTGGTGCTCGGGCCGCAACAGGCGTGTGCTCCAATCGAGACTTCAGCGTGCAGTAAGTTCAATTGAGAACTTTCTCGCGACATGTGGCCTCGCGATATCACCGGTAAATTGCGCTGCCATGGCCTTTACAAAGCGGGACGTCTCAAACTACCAGTTAACGGCCGCAGGCGTACCAATACCGTATGTCACCCATCACAGGTTTTTGGGTGTTACCTTCGACCGCCATCTGACATGGACGGCTCACATCCGAAGCCTAAAAGAGAAGTTAACGTCATTCGCGCACATCTTCGGCATGCTTTCCAACAGCACTGACGGGTGTAGCGTCAGCTCTCTTTTACGGCTTTACGACGCCCTCTGCGAAGGCTTACTTGGCTATAGCCTCCCAGCTCTGACTTCTCTTTCCAAAGGGAATTCTAAAATACTAGATGGGTTGCAGGCCCGAATACTGATGATATGTCTGGGTGTCCCGAAGACCACCTCCACAATGGGAACCATGGCAGAGAGCAGACGGCTTCCGCCCACTGCTTTGCAGGCAATGGAGCAACTTCGCACGCGCCTGCGCGTTGTGGCAAGGCAACATGGGCATCCTCTTGCTGCCGCCTGGGCCTCGCTATGCCCTCCCAGTGTCAGCCTTCAGCCTCTTCTCCTCACCCTCCGTGGCTATTCCCTCCTATGAAAATTGTCACCACGGTACCTGGATTTAAGCGGAAGGCGGATATACCAGCCCCGGCTCTAAAGTTCTTTGCCTTGGAGCATATTAACAACCAATACAAAGGCCACACTCATGTGTACACTGATGGCTCAGTGACGGCTACATCGTCGGCGATAGGGATCTCGATTCCTTCGTCGCTCACTACCATCTGCGCCCTATTGAGCCACAAGTCCTCGACGACAGCTACTGAGCTGGCTGGGCTGCGCGCTGCTTTTCAGTATATTCTAAAGCAGCCGGCCAATCAATGGGCTGTATTTACAGACTCCAGGTCAGCACTCGAAAGCTTGAAGTCGCTTCCAAAAGAACAGCTGGCTTGGGAAATCAATCTCTTGCACTTACAAGCTATACAAAGGGGACACAGCGTAGATCTGCAGTGGCTTCCTGCCCACTGCGGAGTTGCCGGCAACGACGCAGCTGACAAAGCCGCCTCATCTGCCCACAGTCTCTGCACTGAAGCTGTGCGATCCCATTCACGAGAAAAGATGCAGCAATACTCGCCTCATCAACCGCATGGACTGCGCAGATGTCTATCTGGAATGATGCAAGGCAGCAATACGCACCTCTTCATGAGATTGATCCCACGTGCACCTTCAGAATGCCACCTGGACTTAGCAAGCACGAGGAAGCCATTCTGCATAGGCTGCACTTGAGTGTGGCCTACACGGGACATTACCTGTACAAAATCCAGCAGGCATCTTCACCTCTTTGCTCCAAATGTGACTCACGAGAAGACATCCATCATGTTATATGCGTGTGTCCAAAGTACACCGTGCACAGACAGAAACTCATATTATCTTTGTGCAGGCAGCTTGGTGCGGGACTTGAGCTGAGGGCTGTTTTGGGTCCATGGTCGGGTCCCAGTCAGGCTGCGCGTGCAATCAAAGCTCTTTTGGAGTTTCTTCGGAGCACAGAACTGGACAGAGTTTGTGATTGAAAATTTTGGCCGCATCAAATGACATCATTTCGTTTTCACATTTTGTTTTCTCTTTTTTTTCGTTTTTTTTTTTTCTCTCTCATCTAGCGTAGCAAGCCAGCCCGACGGCTCGGCTAACGTCGCTGGTTTTCATTAAAGTTATTATCTCTCTCTCTCTCTCACTCCAGTAAAGTTATCTCTCT
>JABSTR010002814.1:0-46232 GCA_013339765.2 Haemaphysalis longicornis | reverse complement strand
GCTGTGGCTAGCCACAGTCGCCAGTTAATCTGAAGAGGGCGCTTTGAGAGGCTACAAAGAAAACATGTATTCTAGAACAAAGCACGATGCACACAATAATACTTAGACGATAGACTACCAGAAAGCTAACAAAACACAACACGTTTAACTAATGCACAGAAAACCCTATAAATCTTAGCGCCAGAAAAGTGCCTCAAAAGAAGTTCATAACGAGTTCACCGTGACGTGGCGTAGTACTCGGGGCGTCGGGGTGTCGCGTTTCGTTGTGCTAAGAGCCGCGTCGGGACGTCTCGCGTGCTGGGCCGTTGACGATGCAGCTCCGTCGCAGCTCTTCCACGAACGGTAGTTGCGGGAACGGTCGTGGCCGGAGCCTGGTTACCACCAGGCGCCACGCCACCGAAGGCCGCGGGCAGTCGGCACCCGGTAGCCGCCGGTAGACGATCTCCAGGCCGTGGTAGTTCAGGACCGGGGCACGACGCAGCGCGTGTGCCCGCCACGGGCCAGGACACTGGGGAAAAGGACGCTGGTCAGGGGAGGCCTTGCCGTCAGGTAGATCCCTCCGAGCTTGGTTCCCCAAGACCGGATGAGCTCTCGATATGCGCCTGGACGCCGCTCTCCTCGAACCGTCCTCTCGGAACACCTCCACTGGAATGGCCGTCCTTCCTCGTTCCCCTCTGGCCTCATCACCCCTCCGTTGTGGCCGGCTCTCATAGGCCACTCGCGTTCACCGTTCGGCTCGTGTAGCCTGCCACGTCTTTTTGGGCCCTGCCAAAACGAGGACAATCCCTTCACGGGCATGGGTTCGCGACGTCGTCGTCGTCGTCGTCCCCGCCGACTGAGCGCTTCACCTTACACAAGGCACTGTGGATTCTCTGACAATGAGGCTGCCGATCAAATGGCTGGTGATGCTGCTCTCATAACTACAGTTGACATTACAACAATACCTTACACCAACCTAAAGACACACATCAGACGGCAGCTTCGTAACACATACCACTTACACTGGAGTCAACAAACAGACAACAAACTACATGTAATAAAACCCCAATTGGGACGCTACACAACTGACTCACACAACAGATACACGTAAGTCACCCTGGCTTGGCGGCGGATAGGCCACACACATGTAACAAACTCCCACCTACTCACTGGAGCTTCAGGACCCATGTGTAGCAGGTGTTGAAAGGGCCTATCCGTAGTCCACATAGTAATCACATGCAAGGCACTTCACACAACCCGACACAAACATTTCCCTGAATTATACAGACGACACATTTCTTTGTACTCAACATACTGTTAGCCGACGACGTACTAATGTATATTTTCGACTCAACGATTTGTTCGACTTTTTTAACGAGTATCTTTTTAGCTGAAGTAAAATTTCTGCAGCTCTTGTCATATCATATGAAATCATCCTAGCCGTATAAACCAGCCATCTCCATTGTGGTTTGTATCGCGTGACTCTTACTTCTTCTCATGGGTTTTAGTATTTAGTCTCATCAATCATTAAATAACTTCTTTGGCGCTCTTTGCCCTTAGTTCGCCTTGCGCCTAAAAAAACCAACCATTGTCATCGTCATAAGTCTCTGATTCCGAAATCTCGCAAAACTCCTTAGGATGGAAGGCAACCAGTTTAAGCACAGGCGGACGTATTACACCCTGTTGACGGCTGTGCTTTTCAAATGTGGTCTTTTGGCACAGTTGTTTTATTTTTACTTCCAAATCTCAAAAAGGCAAAAGCGAGTTTAATGAACAAAATCTAATAATAAACCAAAATTTGTTACACGAAAACAAGCTGTACACTAAGAATCATACAATTTACGGTTGCCATTGTTGTTTAGTATTTGAAATAAAACTTTCTGAAACAATTTTTTGTGTAGAGTTCTTACTGTTGTGCTTGCAGTAGTACTTGCTCTGTAAAAACTGAAAACTCGCACCTGAATTACACAGACACAAAATCAGTACTTAAGCAGCGATTGGGTTTATAGTTTCTGTGCTCTGAACAGGGCCTAATTATGTTATAGTTTGAGCCAACTGAAGGCCCCCGTGTCTTTCACAAATGAGCCAAGTGCGTTAATGCACGACCAAATCTACGCTGAATGAACAATTTGAAAATCTGAGCGAAAGGAACACTTACCACTACTCGATACGCATGGGTTTCGTCTTTTGTGAAATAGTAGTTAACGCTTAGGTCACTATAACTTCTGTGTTTATAGAGGACGAAGGTCATTGCCTTCTTCGGAAACGACGTAAGCAAGGGAAAATGAGCTTTGACGACAATTGTCGTGCTTGGAGGTTGGAGTACTTGTAGGTCCACGCGTGTGTGGCATGTACGCACTGTTTGGTTTTGTTCCAATCGCATACCCCATCCTTTTCTGCTGCAGTTCATTTTGTATTCGGTAACTGGCCTGCAAAAAAACAAGATATCTATGAAATAGGCAACAAAGGGAACTTCTGCGTAAAAATTTTACATTTACAAATATGTATTGGGGTGTTGCCCCTGGTAAGATAATATTGCATTTTCAATATAACGTAAATTGTTTTAGTATTGCCAAGCTTGTGCAATTTTTATCAATGTTTGCATCAACTTCCGCATTGCGACACTTTGGCGCTTGACGGTAGTTTAATTCACTGCTGGCTTCGGTCGTCGCAAAGTCGAACTCGACGAATTTGTTGGTCTCTACACTCCTAAGGCCGCGAAAAGACGGGGAATGACAGAAAGCTACTCCGCCCTATCCGGGCAAAGAGAAACTGGCGATATCGCTGAAAAAAGTAAATTGGAACACCTATATACGGCTGTTCTGCCTGTTTGCACAAAATTCACTACTTCTAAAGAAGAGAAGAACCACGGGCGTTCCTTTGGAAGGGGAAGAAAGCTTGTTCGTTTAATGACATTCTCTGCTTGTTCATCACTGCCTCGTTAACGCGTAGAAGGGGAATGCCAGTTGGCCCCTCTTCTCTCGGCCTCATTCAGGACTGCCTGCCATATGCCTAGCCCCTAATCCATGCCTTGATATTGATCGGTATCTGTATGAAAACTTTTTCCGACAGCCTTTCTTGAACTGTGGGACCATCACCCAAAACACTATCATTCGGCAGAATTTCCCAAGTTTGGTCTAGTCCTTTCTGTCAAAGAGTACTAGTCCTTGCACTCGCCATAGATGTACAAAGGTATGTGTTCGATCAAACAGAATACCAGAGGGGCCCCTTATACCACCTTTAACACGAAATGTTTGTGTAAACGAGTGGAGTGCTTGTTTATTCTTCGGACAATTAAAGTGCCAGTGGTGTGCATGTATTGAAATTAATGGTCAACTTTAGCCTCCAAGGATGGTGATTCCATCTAGGAGAGTAATACGGACGTATAGCACCAGTTTAACATATTATTTCCGCGGGAATTTTTTAACTGACTCTCGCCGCTATAATGCCAATTTATGTTAACCCGAACATTATACGAAGAAGAATTGCGAGTTGGGCATGTCGGTATAGGTTTATGATGGGTACAGGGCCGAGAAAACTTGGACAGGAAAATACCCAGGACGGAGCGCTACTACCAACTGAAAAGTTTAAAAGTGAACACACATCCATACATACATACACTCAAAGCCACCTTCATCACATAGTGTACATTACAATCTAACACCCAGCAAGATCACGAGGAAACAACAAAACGCTGAATACAATCACACGACACGTGGACAAACCTAGAATAACGACATTACACACTCCATCAAGCTTATCCCAAAAAAAGCAGACTCAGCGCCTGATCACTTGACAGACGCTTGGCTGACACATGTATTTCCTTCTTTCTTGATGCGAAAAGCTTCAATTACCTCTTTTATAGCCCGCTTTCTGTATTTGTGAAGAACGATTGTGCGTGGCAACTCAGCACGGCACATGCACCCCCCGGGGTTGTGGTTGTCATCAATGAGCAGGTGCGGTGAGCCCGGATGGTTCCATGCAGTCCTTGCAATGCACGGATAAATGCAAACATGGTACCCCGTTTTAAGAGCTCTAATGTCTACGTAGGCGAACGTTATGGAAACGGCCATTCTCGTCAATGTATTTCTCATCACAATAAAAGGAATAACGCAAGCAACGTCTTTACGGCCCTCTAAAAAGTTTGACTTTATTTTACCCTGCAGCGATCAGTTTTCTTTTCTTCCTTGTTTGGCAACCTTTTCACTGCTGGGTAAATCTTGAGCAATTTTTTTGGGTAGAGAACACGACGCCCACGCCATAGCTTGAAGACACATTCTGTACGCGATGTGAAATACCATGATGGTATAGAATGAGCGCTAACGTATCAGTTTCAAATCCTGCATTCCTCTCTCTGCATTGAGCGCGCTTCTAGCCTTCTGAATATCATAACGATTTTTTTCACAAGCAAAAAGAAGGAATTCTTCATGTTGCCCTGCTTCTCCTAAATGGTCTACCTTGGTGGCGACACTTTTTTCTACATAATGTTCCAAGGATTTGTTCAACGCCGATTTTATGCAGGAAAAGTCCATCAATACTGCATCCCACAGGGTCCTTTGTTACAGAGTTTGAAGGACTGAATCCCCGGAGACAATCATGAATTGTCGTTCCGGAATGCCATTGCTGTATCCGTCGGATATTTTTGGAGTTCTTTGGACTCTATCTGAAGTGTACTCTGGTGGGTTGGGGTGAAAACGTGTATGTGCAGGAAGCAGGCATCTGAATTGGGTCGCGCGTTGCCCCGACTCTTTGAAACATTTTTCGAAGCAAAGTAGACAGAACCATTAGTAAGGAGCTGGTTGACATAAATATAAACTTGTTTAGGTATGTACGCGACTACCTTGTCTTGGTAACAGATATTTTAGTACGATTGTAAATGTCATGAAGACCCTAAAGGAAAAGACTTGGGTGTTGAGTACACGTTTCAATTTCCTAAGCAACCACGAGTCCCAATTCTTGTATACAATACTTTCGGACTAACCGCATTTTTGGATGTACCGCCCCAGATTGACCAAGGAGTTACTCAGCTATGAATCGGCCCATTCGAAGCTGGTGAAGAATGGTGCTGCATGTTCCTGCATAAGATCTGCGTTCAACAAATCCTGCGAACATTATTTAGAAAAAAGCGTCGCCACCAAGGTAGACCGGTTAAATGAAGCAGTGCACCCAGATAAATCCGTTCATTTCGATTGTGAATAGAATGATCGCGAGATTCAGGAGGCTGGAAGCGCGGCTAGATGCAGACAGAAAAGAGCAGGGTTTGAGACTGATAAGTTAGCTGTCATTCCATAACTACATGGTATTTCACATCACCTCGCGTAAACAAAGGGGATTCAAGGTATGGCGTGCACGTCGTGTTCTCCACCCAAAACAATTTGGCCAAGATTTACCCACCGGTGCAACGGTTGTCAAACATTAAAAAAACACTGAACGCTGCGGGGTAAAACAATCTGTAAAATTTTTAGAGTGCGGGAAAGATGTTCCTTACAGTATTCCTTTCAATTGTGGTATAAAATACATTGGCAAGAATAGCCGCTGCCTTAACCTTCGCTTACGTGGACATCACAGCTCGCTAAAAGGTGCACCGTATACGCATTTAACCATGCATTGGAATGATTGCACGAAACCATATGGACTCGCGGCACCCTCTCATTGATGACAAACACAACCCCGGGGGGTGCACGTGCTGTCCTGATTTGCCACAGAATCGTTCTTCACAAACACGGAAAGCGGACAACAAGAGAGATAATTGAAACTTTTCGCATCAAGAAAGACGGAAATACATGTGTCAGCCAACTGGCTGTCAAGTTACCAGACGCTGAGTTTACTGTGCTGGAAAAACGTTAATGGAGTGTGCCATGTCATTAATATGGTTTTTACACCAGCCGTGTGATTATATGCAGCATTTCGTTTCTTGTTTCCCGCTATCTTGACAGGTGGTAGATTTTAATGTACGCGATGTGATGACGGTGCCTTTGAGTGTATGTTTGTATGTGCGTTTACGATTAACCCTTGAAGTTGTTAATAGAGCACCGTCCTGCCTTTCTAGTCTGAGCTTTGTTCGCGCTGTACCCATCATGACGCATTACATAATAAATCATTTTAAAATTGGCTTTTTTACCTTGCCGTGGGCTTAATATCCTTGCATTTTTTGCCGCGGGCTTAATATCCCGGCATTTTTCCTACGCAGTAATGCTTGCTTTTAATGCAATCAATCTTTGTTTACATTTCATAGAAATAATGTTACTGATTTATTCCAACGTTTTTCATGGGCCGCTTCAGTATGGAAACGCCATAGTGTGGTATTAAAAGACAACTGTGTTATCTGCCGCTATAGCCCTGCAAGTCTTACCGCGTAGTGCCCTCTCATACTCTCAGGCCCAATAGTCGTCTGTTGCAGGATATTATGTATGTAATGCAAGACGGATGCTTTTCGAAATTCCCCACCAATTTAGTTGTAAGATTTCCGGATGCGTTATTATTCGGCAAAACTTGGCAGTTCATCTCTTCTTTGGATCTTTTGTTTTGGTCTATGGCTACTACTATTCTAAACGTAGATTCGATGCAGGGGTGTTCTGTGCGGGTAATGTTTATTTTTTGGGATTTTCGGCTTCATATGTTGGCCAAATCGGAAAAAAAAGAAAGGTTACTAGCAGCAGGAATGTTTAGCGGCTGTGGATTAAAAAGGAAAAATTATTGTCAGTAAACTGGACCCCGCGTCATTTAAGTGGATGCTTTATTGTCCTCAACAGATACCCTTGTGTGTCGCTACGCCCCTGAGGAAAGCCAATTACTTCTGAAGAAGATCATGGATGATCCTGTGTGAAGTGATAGAAAAATCCCCGGACATCTGCGCTAACCTGAAATATGGGGAGGCGCGAAGCATGCCGTGTGTAAGTTTATTCGTGGCACCTTGGCGTTTTTATCAACGGAAACGAAACGACTGGGGGTAGAGGTATGCAACTTTAGTGTAAAAGTCTCATGCATGGCTTTTTTTGAAGCATGAAGCTCTCTAGGTCGAGGCACAAAGGAGTGTCTCGGTTTTTTTTTCAGTACGCGTTACGACGTGCCCCAGCACGATACGTAAACCAGTTTCCCGGTGTGTGAGTGCCATGACAACATGAGATGGCGATTATGACAAAAGCGACAGGAGAAGACAACAGCCCGAGCCCCTATGGGGCTGCGCCCCTGAAAATGCGCTTCCCGTGGCCGGAATCGCACCTTCGTCCCTCGCGTTTCGAAGCTTTCGTTTGTCCGATTGTTCCATTTCTATATGGTCGAAATGTTCTACAAAACTCAGGCGAGAAAACGAGAATTCGCCACGTCAAGAATGGCATTCCTCTGCGTGCAGTAAGGCTGTTAGCCAGAAGACGTTGTGCCTAACTTCTCATTTTTAGGCTTAGGACGTACGGCCTAATGTCAGATGTTGGCGTTCAACACGTTGAACCGGCACCCACTCATAATACTGCGTACGGAACGCCAAGCAACAGGTACCGAATCGCGTCGTGTATCCTAAGCCCGTCGAAAGAGAGCAACAGTAAACTTTTATTTGTGGAAGGAGTTATGGGTGCATTCCTATTTCCAGGACTCCAGTAGCAAAGGATCTCAGATTGGCTTTCTCCATCAGCTCAAGCTGTGTCGAAAGGCCTGAGCTGGACAGTGGTAAATCCCAGAACTCTCTAGAGATTTGGTAGGTGCTCCGCTGCAAAATTACAGGGCAGTTCCGAAATGTGTGGAATAACTCTACTCTGATATCTCATTTGTGGTATTCTTCGTTATATCTCTCTGGGAACATGAGGGATAGTCTAGAGTTGTGTGGGAAAACGTTGGTTTGTAGTTTCTTATGTTTCTTGCTTCTTCGGCATCTAACGTGTGCTTCGGTAAGGGCATGGCCTTTCTCCCTAGCCTTTGTGTGAAAAGCCTGTCACTGAGCAACAAGAAGGAAGGGAGGGTGTAATAGTGGTTCGTTTCCCTGCGGCTGTTGATTTGGCTCGCTAGGGAGTCACCTCTCTCGTTTCCCTTGTAGCGGCCACTTCGTCATCGAGAGCAAGAGCCACCATCATCATCATTGGCCGCTGCCGCCAGCGTCAGCAGCGCGTGGCCACGACACGCAGGACGAGCCACGCGCCAGAGAACATCGAGGCTTCGGCGCTGCTCCGCCGCACTCCACGGGCTGCTCCCTGATTCTCGGCCCATGTTGTCGTCCACACGCAACTCTAAATAAATGTAGGCCCTGCCGCACCGCCTCATCGGCCGCCTACATAATTGGTGACCCGGACATCGGCAGCTTGAAGCCCTACTTAGCTTGCCCTCTGCCACCCTACCCGCCCTTCGAGCGACCCCACCCCCGAGCCTGGTTGGTAAAAATGGAAGTGCACTTCTTCATCCGCGGCATCGACGCACAGACCGAGCGCTACCGCATCACCACCGCCCTGCTTCCGGCCTACCTACGCTGTGAGCCGCTAAAACACTGTGAGCGGCCCTACGACACGCTAGAGGCTTACCTGATGGCGCGCCTCGGCTCGAGTCATTCCCACCACAAGGACGCTGCGTCGCCCCCTTCCATGGTGTCCGCGCACGCAATAACGCACGATGGAACCGTAACTGCGCCGTCCAGCTTGCAGCTGCCCTCATGCCTCAACAAATTGTCGACACGAGAGTGAAGCAACGTTGCACCACCACCCGGCTTCGCTGAACGTCACTCATCCACGTTCGGCCACTCTAATCTGGCTGCGCCCACGCACTCGACTCCTGGCGATTTCACCATGCCACTAGATACAACTGCGTTGCCACCTCGCCCACCGTTCTACCCCAAGAACAGTGCTATTTCGACCTGTACCACATCGCAGCCCAGGAGGAACGTTACTCCCTGATGTACGCGCTCCTGCCATCAAGCTTAGCCTCCAGCTTGCCGCAGCCTGGAGGCCAGCCCTACGACGAGCTCAGGACCGTCCTCCTGACGCGCTATGGTCGGTACCTAAAACCACCCCGCCAGCCGCCCCGCCTTGCACCACCCATGTCGGGGACCTTGTTCCTAGCACCAGCATGCTGGCGTCGGCGCTACCACCCTGCGACGGCACCACGGCAAGCAACTGCGACCACGCTCTACCCCGTGGATGGCAGCCCAGAGGCAAGGACAATGAGAGACTGCACCTTACGCCCTAGCAGTCCGTCGCCCAATGCATCTGCACTGCCTGCCCGCAGCACTCAATCCCCGGGCTCACTCCTCAAGAAACCGTTCTTACCACCTTTCGTTCAAGCGGCTCCTGTCGACCCAAGTGCAGCTTCGGGAACCAATACAACATTTTCGTCGACACAGCTGGAGACGTCACTCGCAGGCGCTGCACCACGACGCACCTCGACCATCTGTGCTGTGGCTGACGCGTCTATTACGGTACCCCTGCCGTCGCCGCAAATCACGCACGAGACGGACACGGTTGTACTCGTTCCGAACGTTGAGGAAAGCCCGTCTTCCTGCGACCTGACCACGATGGCTGAATGGACGCTGAGTTTGTGAGCCGCAAGTCTCGCACGTCTAAAGAATCAGCCACCAGGTCAATCTCATAAAAACGCACCCTATTCGGTCTCGAAGCGGCCCCCACCAACCCTCATGTGCGCCGTCGTGCGTAAAGCAAAGTCGCCGCCGACGCTGCAAGCGCCCACCCCGAAGGCGGTCTGCTGCGCTGGTAAAACAGCAGGAATCTCACGTCGACCGCCTGCTTCGGCTCTGCCAACGCCGGAGGCGCGTGCGCTGGATCCGTCTTGGTTTTCTGGCTCATCACAACCTGCTTTCGACTTCCGCAAGATGGAAACGGCGCAGTCACTGTTGGAGTCACGTACCGGCTCCGCGTCAAGCATGCGAACCGACTCTGCGTCTGAGGCCATTCCCTCCACTCCAACTTCAACGCCGTCGTGCTGTTTTTACACCGGCACACTCACGATGGGGAATGCTGCACTTCCAGCGACCACCCTTCCAGACCCGTGCCACCATCAGCATTACTTTTCACACCCGCGGCAGCCTGACATCGGTTCAGCCGATTCGTGTTCACGATCGTCCGCTGCTATACTCCCAGCCCAGACCACCGGAGATTACAATGCCCTCCGAAGGCCCTTAAGATGACGACGTGGACTGTTCAAGGACCTTTGACCATGGACACACCATGTACATATACTTCTGCAGCCTTCCTCACGACCGTGCTACCCTGTGTATATACCTTCCAGCACTAGTTGCTCATGTTCTTGTTTTCTTGTGTCGCGCTCCGCGCTAGGGGGGGAGCCCTGTAGCGGCCACTTCGTCATCGAGAGCAAGAGCCACCATCATCATCATTTGCCGCTGCCGCCAGCGTCAGCAGCGCGTGGCCACGACATGCAGGAAGAGCCACGCGCCAGAGAAAATCGATGCTTCGGCGCTGCTCGGCCGCTCTCCACGGGCTGCTCCCTGATTCTCGGCCTATGTTGCCGTCCCCACGCAACTCTAAATAAATGTAGGCCCTGCCGCACCGCCTCATCAGCCGCCTACACCCTCAAGGCTTTCGTGTGATTGGTCCATTATATTATATGTTGACCTTTTGGTTCGGCTCGTAGGATCTCCCTGGTTTCCGCAGGAATAAGGCCGCCCAATATTTTTTCTAATTGTTCCCATAGAGTCCGTGATGATGATGTGTTTTTGTTCTTATCTTCTGCCCATTTTAAAACCAGTAGTATGGCTTTGGTTTCAGCTTCTTGAGGTGTTTGTTTTCTGCTCATGAGATCATCAGCCGTAGTTGTGGATGCAAGGGCCGAACTTCTGGACTTAGCACAAACCCAAACGTTAGGAATACGGAGTGCACACCCGCTAGTTCCTGTGGGTATAAGAAAATGTGGTGCGTACCTGCAGACAGCCAATACTCGCCGGGTGGGATTGCCCAACCAAAGAACATATCATGAGAAAGGTTCGTGCTTAACCATGGTCGCCGTCAAGCTCGTTCTACATGGTGCGATGTTCCTTGTGAATTCGCAGATGCAGCGCCGCTCGTGTGGTGAAACGACCTTGTTTCGTTGCTGCGGCAAAAGGCCAAATGTTAAGAACGGTCAAGCATCCCCCGCGAACGCCGCTCGTGCAACTCGTGCGGCGTAGAGGTGCCGACATGCACCCAATAAGAACACAGCTAGGTTAACGTCATGGCATCTCTGGTTGCACGCTTAGCAGTTTGATGGTGTTGCTTCTCTAAGTGTGGCATAAGCGGCTGGCGCCCCAAAACGACCAAAACAAACGCACGTGCGTTCACAACACGATGTCGTGTGCGGTTTTTAATGAATGCGGAATAGGTGTCCGTGCAAGTGGCGGACACCACAGCAGGAACGAAGTACAGAAGAACAAAAAAAAAATCTGCCCGAGGTAAACCTAGGTGTGCTTGGTACGCACAAATAGCGAACCCAGGGTGGCTTGCTGTGTTTGTCTTCTCTACTATGTGTGCAGATATCGCTAAATGATTGGCGATTGTTGTACGAAACCACTAATAAACTCATATTAACTGCAATGATGTCTAAGGAAACTTGCACAACAAGTAAAATAAAACCTTTTTTTTAATCACAACAATATTTTCTCGCGACCGGTCTTCAAACAACGTGCCTCTGAAATGCGAAAATCGCGACGTTCGCCGGCCATATAGACAATATTTCCAGGCATTGCGAACTTCTCAAGTGCTTATGTTCGTTCCACCGAATTCGCAGACGAAAAACGCACCATTTAGAACGGGGTTTACACGGTGGGGTGCATAATTTGTATTGACTTGTTTTCTTTTAAAGGCTATATCGAAACGTCACCGGATTTACGTTATAATATCAGCAGGCGTGTTGCCACAGGCCACAAGCACCCAAGACCACTTCGAATCACCTTAAACAGGAGGAATCATTGAGAAAAGAATACTGGATGGGGCCGTGGTTGAAGGGTTGAAGCCTGTTTGTATGTATTCCTGCGGAAGAAACAGATAGGCATTTTGTGTCCGCCGTAATCCACGTGCTGTGAAAAAGAGCTGGGACCAGCAGTGCCGGCACTAAGCCAAAATTGCCTCAATTAGGCAACAATGTCTTGTTCTTTTTCAGACGGGCAGTTTTAGGTAGAGGTTTATCACAAAAATAAGCATGCTATTTGGTACAAAATGTGAAATGCATAATCAAATGTTGTTGAGTGGCAGACTCGTAGGAATTTATTTTACGGTAAAATTCTGATTCTCGAAACGGTATCTGCGCCCGAAAGCCTACCTAAAATAGACATAGGTGGCGCTGGCTGGCATTGAAAAATTATCGAGGAACCACGTAAAGAGCTATCAGTTGCAAGAAAGATTGCGGAAAAATTTGGAGGAAATTCTTCATAAATTGGAGGGTAAACATTGAATATCGAGAAGTTCTGAACCTAGAAATTTGAATTGTTCTCCCCAGTGCGAGACACCACTGATTAGATGTGGTGGTAAAAGAAACTAAGAAAGTTTACCTTGCAAGGTACGTTGATGCACTGCCGAACCTACCATTCCCTTAGAAGAACAGGATGAAAATGTATTTTGAAAAAGAGAAAATTTTAACTACCAAGCTTGCACTGCAGTTTTATTTCTTTCTGTACACCACACAGATCCCGCGGATGGTTAGGAAGAAGTGGAATAAGCTATCCAAACCACACACCGTTAAAATGATATATGAAGCTTGTGCTGCTCTCCCTCCAAGAGTAGAAGGGTCAGAAGGTTAATGCTTAGAATATGCATGTCATAAGTGTACAGTTCACACATTACGGCTGAATACAGCACATGCATGGTTGCTTCCTTTTACACGCGGAACCGAAGGTGTTTCACCACCCATCCCCATTGTCATTGCGTTGACGTCGTTTTAGTCGGGGCCGCTTTTTACGCTCCTCTTTGACAGTGCCGACGCTTGTTTCACAATTTTGTACCCCTCCTCATCACCAAGGCCTGCTTCAAAAGTGCACAGTCGGCTCATGACTGCGCAAGCCCCGTTATTAGCAGATGCACTTTCAACTCGTGGGATGGACATGGTTCTTTTTTTCAGAGAAAAAAACCCGGAACTGAACGAGTGTTGGCGTGTACGGAAGCATGATATGGCCGCTAGACTACTGCAAAACCGCTGCCACAGAACGTTCACCCGCCGCCGCAAGTTCCACTTTGCTGAGTAGCTACGAATCCTACCCCGATTCACAGCAACAGGTCGGTTGAGAACTACGATAAGCTAATAATTATCCTTGATCTGGTAGGGCTTGCGGGGTGAAACTTTCGCCGGTGTCTTACGCGTGTGAGCACGTGATCATCTTCGGTTATCGGTTTATGCGTGTAGATATGGAGTGAGGGGGTGGTCATGCACGTGCAGCTATACTTCAACTCCTCGCTGATGACATGCCTGTTCTGCTGATGAGATGTTTAAACACGGATGTTTAACTGCTGAAGGCGACCCGTCTGGTGCCCTCCGTGTTAGAGGGGTTTGGGTTAGTGTCCTGCACACGCAGTAATATACCTGAGATACGAGACGTACAGGAACACTCCCATGTTTTTAGCCGTAAAAAGTTTGAGCTTTTCGAGGTTGAAGTTGGCTAATTGGCTAATAAGTATTCTAACTCGCAATTAACTAACAAAGATCTTGCCTATTGTGCATTCCTTACACTGCGGGGAGCTTCGCTGGACATTTATCTGCATTGGGTAGAAGGACTGAATTTTTTTTTTGAACCGGTGCGTCAAAGCTCATAGAAACTAGCGGTCAAGTATTTGAAATCTGAGGGACAAGTGTTGGTAGAGAATAAAATGCATGTCAAAAAGTTGACCCTTGACAATTCACAAACATTTCTTTCGCAAATAGGTAGAGGATGGGAATTGATTACTTACGTCCTCAAGGAAAAGCTCCTGAAAAATAATGCCAGAAACAACCAATCAGTGTTTTTGTTGGGGCTGGTGAGCAGCACTTGCGATCACCAAATTACAAACACTTTTTTACAGTACGGGGGTAGAACAATATTAGACAACCACTAGACTTTTATGCGACAAATGGTCATAAGCAACGAGTCCACTCAATATTTCTTACCTGGATACAGTTAATAGCAAAAGTTAAAAGGGGGCGTTAAGGAATTGATAATGTTCCCTCCCCCCCCAAAAAAAAGAACGCTGTGCAAAAACTAACCTATGAAAAATAGACAAGATGGAGGCGCAAGCTGCTCTTATAAACTGGGAATAGTGCGACAGTTCTTGTACAGGTGAAGGATACCAGAGTTCGCGAATTTCAAAAGTTGCGGCAAGCGATTCTTAACAACTCACAACGAGATTGTTGCCTATTATTAAATTGTACAGCTTAGTCAAGTGCTTTCACATAGCAATCTGTCCACTGAAGAGAAATAGTGTGATGACTTTACAACCACGTTGAAGTGCCCCAAAATCTCATTAATGTACAGTGCGTCTGTTCTCAAAGAACCGAAAGAGCGAAGAATTCGTTCTTCTGCGTCTCGCACGAGATTTTTTGTTTCTGATTGAAAAATTATCCTCTTTATATAAGGAACTGTTACATTGCTTTCCAAAAGTGTATTGTTTTAGCGAAAAAGGCGATGCATTTTATGAACCTGGCGTGTCTAGTTAGTCACTTTTAGGGGAAGGACATTTTCGCGAAGAATAAAATAAGCTGTATTGGGTTTTCATGCTTACATGCATATCTGGAAGATCATAATCTCTGTACCAAACCTTTTGTAAGTGAAGCGTGGACAGTACCCTGCCTGCAGCTTAATGCCGCATAAAAGTCTGCTATTTTAACTTGTTATCCTGCCCTTGATTATTCCCGGTGTTTTCTCCCACGTGAAGCCTAGGGAAACGCTGAGACTGAGACGAAATAAACATTACTCAGCACGGGCAAAACTTTGGGCCATAATTTTGATTTCTCTTACCAAATCAAGACAAATTGTATTGCTGCCCGAAGGTTAAAGTGTGCAAAGCATAAGTTCGCACATTGCAATCACCACACCTACTACTGGCAAATTACGCTCCTCTGTGCCTTCACCTTGTGGCATGGGACACTCACAAATTGGACCACATACGTTCATAGATAGGTGTTCAGTAATTATGCTGAATACGTCTAAATTTTCAGCCGTCACCGAGCGCTGCGAAAAGCTACTACCACCCCGAACAGAGATTTCGAAAACCAGTGCCTAAGCAGTGTGGCGACCGCACTACCTTCTTTGGCCGGCAGTATTTGAGGAAAGCCGCTTTCAGGATTCGGTCGGGCGCTATCAGCGTGCCGTGCCGTATTTGCAACTAAGGAAACAAAGGGGAGTACGTAAACAAAGTTTTCTTTTGTTAGTAACAAAACACGATACCCATCTTATTGCAAAAACCAGACAGCAGTGTCCAGGGTACATTCAACGTGCTGGCCATCGACAGCACCCTGTTTCGGATGACCAAGATAGCGCGACCTAGATTATCAAACGGCGAACAGTGGGGACTGAGTCAGTCTGAAAGTGCACGTAGCTATGATCGGATCCATCAGATGAGACTCCAAGTAAAGGTGGGCTTTTCCAGGAACTCGGTGTTATTCTTGAAAATCTGGGAAGGGTTCCAGTACTCCGGTAGAACATTTCACGCGGTGGGACCTGGCAGTAATCGGGCCCTTGGAACTCGACTACCAGTAACGTCAGCTTTATTCCTAATTTTGTAACAGCGAATTTTTCCAGATTTTGTATTTGCAAACGACAAAAAATCTGCTGTAACCCAAGGTTAGTTTGAAAACATGATCATGGGAGCTTTATAGCGAGCATTGTCTGTGCAGCACCGTTTAGACTGAAGGCAAGGTATTACTTTCAAAAATTCAAACCGTGAAAAAATGAGAAGAGCGGAGGGCCACTGCTCAAACATTAAATTAAACTTCAAGAAGACTGCGCACACCGACGGGTGAGATAAGCCTCACCAGTCATAGCACTACCACGCCTCGCCCACCGGCCTCTTCGACGCATCAGCTCAACTGTTTTCGCAACTTCGAGAAATAGAGAGCATTGGAGACATCAACCCTGCATAGATGTCGTACCAGAGATGGCCGTGGTCCACCGAAAATGACAGGGATACATGGGCGTCGAGCAAGCGTCCACAAAGCAGGAGCTCAACCGGCGCCATGTCAAGGACCCCCACCAAAGAAATGCAAGGGCGCGCAAAAGCGCATGTTTCCGGAAGTCTTTAAGCAATAATACTGCGAAAAACAATGCTACTATACTTTCTTCGCGCCCTGCACTGTTTCTTCATCTGATTTTCTGGCTGCCTATTAAAAAACAAGTGTTATTTTAAATTTGCTGTTACAAGAGAGTCTTGTGAATGACGAAGGTTGGATTTTAATTTAGTGGCGGTGTTTTCAGGTAACCTCTGCTACACTTGGGATATGACCCATTTGGTGAACCATCATTTCTATCATCCTAGCCAACACGCATTGGGCAAGGTTTTTCTTGCTCAACCCAGCTGGTTGACTTCACGAAAGATTTGCCTCTAGCAATAGATAAGCGCTAGTAGGTCAGTGTATTTTCTTGGGCTGAAAAAAAAAACCATTCGATGGTGTTTCATTTGATATTCTTGTTATTTTTCTACGGGACTATAAACTGAATGAATCCGTAATTGCACAGATAACCCAGTATCTCCCTTTAGGACAGCAGCCGGTCATTCTCAACGCTTGTTTTTTACAAAATGTTCACGTGACCTCCGGGATACCCCTTGGATCAGTTGTGGGCCCCTTTTTTGTTGCGGTTATATATAGGTTATACAACTATTCGCCTCAAATCTTCGTCCAAATGTTCCCCAATGAGTGTAGTTTACAGGACTGTAGAGAAGTAACATGATTCCGTATGCCAGCAGCATTATTTGAATGAAATAGGAGCGTGGTATGCAGATTCAGAAATGTCTTGGAATGCTAAAAATTACTTTAACATCACCTTTACTAGGAAACGTTTATACCAATGGTTTTTGCATAAAGTAAATGATGCCTATTTAGGAACGCAGGGAATATACATATATACTAGTTTATTTAACGAGTGATTTGAGGTGAACTAGGCACGTTCACAACATAAAAGCTGAGGCTGCACGTATGTTGGCTTTTCTAAGACAAAAGTTCAGCGAACCTCAAAACTACCTAAAAAACAACAATATTTCACCATATGTGCGCTCAATATTGGAGTATGCATGTGTTTGCTGGGATCCGTACTCCAAAGAGCTGGTCGGTATGCTCGACCGCGTAAAGAACAGGGCAGTGCGATTCGTTTTAGGTAAGTGAGATCGTGGTTTTAGGTAAGTGGGATTGTCAAGAAAGCAAAAGTAAACCTAAATAGTAAGATGGGAAATATGGCGGACGAAACCTCAGGTTGAAATTTTAGGGGCCCAGCCCATAATGGGCTTGGGCTGTTGGGGTCTCCTGTGGCCGTTTTCGTAATCGTCGTCCTTTGTAGTCAGGGTATTAAAACACCGGAAGGTCGTTTACTCCCCGCTGTAGAACGTAAAGCATGTTAAAAACACACCGCGACACTCGTTTACCCCTCGCGCTGGAGCACTTCGTAACGCTACTAGAAAAACAAAGGGACACTCGTTCACTCCACGCGTTAGACACCTTCGTGCTTCAAAGACAGGATGCTTTTACAGCAAAGCTCTTTATCTCTACCACCCAACGGTTTTATCTCCGTTGGCAAAAACGCCAATGCGGCAATATTACGCATATACACTGTATGCTTCCCCCTCACCAGGTTTCACTTTGGTGGAGATGGCCCGCGATGTTTTAATAATATCTGTATTTCAAAAACTGGAATCGATTATGAGAAGTATATGCAAGCGCCATCCTACCTATCCCAAATTAGAACCGCAACCTTCAAATAAATTAACTTTCCTCGATCAACACTCGAGTCGCACAACTTGAACAAATGGCTGAAAGTGCCCCTGCTCCCTAACCGCAAATGAAGAAAGCCAAATTACATCAGCAAGAGTCCTCTCCTTCCTCTTCTAACAATGGCAACTGGTCCCCAGGATTTCACAACCTACAATGAATCTGCCGGTCATTCAAAAACAAGAAAAATTAGCTAGCCCTATACATTTCCCCAAGCCTTATCAGATCATCGCCCTTCAGGAGGCTGAAGCCCCTAGCCGATCTGTTCGAGCATGTAGCACGTATACACAAGACCCCCTGCACCACACAGCAATATTAGTGGCACAGCACCTTACCGAACAAGAACACCACCTTGCCTCCCCCATCGCACACACTTTTATAGAGGTTCTCCCTGATCGACATTCTCACCCAAGTGTATATATCCTCAATGTTTATATTCCTCCGCCAACCCCACTTCACGTAAATGAAGCCTTCATACATGACGCTACGAAACAAGCATCCCACAGTCACTTCATTCTACTGGGCGATTTCGATGCTCGACATCACTGCTGGGGCTACGCATAAGCATAAGCATTTTCGCCATTTTCTGTTTGTCTTTTGTATTTTTCGTAGTTTTTGACATTTTCCAACACTTTCTATGACCCGTTATCTCAATTTACTCCATTGTAGTGATTGCAGGTGTAACTTCCGCGATATCTGCATTTTTTAGTAATGCACGGCGTTACACAGTACTGGCTGTGGGGGTACCCGGCAGAGAATGCAACGGATTAAAATGACTACCACGCAGCCATTGACGCTGCTGAAATCGGGAAAACGTGGCCACTGGAGCGGTTAGAGTGCAAATCAACGCTAGCAGAGTTTTGAACGGGCGTTCGTGAAACTCCATGTTAGAGTAAAGTTGGAGGAAGGTGTGTATATACAAAGCCACGCCGCAAGCTCGCCTCCGAGGGGTTGAGAGCCTTACGCATTCAAGCTCCACCAACGAAATATTCATTGCTTTATTCGTCAAAGTACGCAAGGGTTGCTGTATGCATACTACCATTGCTATGTTATTGGTTTGAAACAAATGATCAAACAAGTTTTACGCCTTTCCTTGCATGAAAACAAAATTGAATAGCACTGCAGCCACCAGAAGCAGGGCGTCTTTCGCCGCACGTCTACAATTTTTTTAGCGATATACGACATTACAAGCAAATTTTGTATGGAACTATTAAGCGGTATCCACGTATATCCTGAAAACGGCATCAAAAATATATTAAAATGAAGGTATTTGTTCGATCTCTCCTAGAATCAGCTGTGTGAAAGATCGTCCGAAAAGTTTATCGAGTATAAACTTTCTCACACAAAATGGGTCGAAAAGTGGACATACTTTTTGTGGGAAGGACATTATATAGAATGTTTCTGACGGTTTTGTGGAGTGACAAAACGCATCGTAAAGGAATTCGTGCCGGCGTTATATACAAACGAACTGGTAAAGCAACTGTTGCAAAGAATAGTTGATCTAGTCAGATCACAAAAGTCTTCAAGAAGGTTCTCCTAAAAGAAATTTGTGAAAAACGGCACCTTCAGCTTAGTGAAAGTCAACCCCCTAAGTATGCGCCCTACAGCTCCCCCCGGTCCCCACCCCTATATATTACAGCTGGGCCAACGCACAGAACATATCAAGACATGAACAATACAACTATTCGAGCCACAGCAAAGAACCTAATATTTTCTGCATTCGACAGTAAGGAGGTACTCCAGTTATAGGTACGACAAGTAGTGAGCAGTGTTTATTAGATTGATTTTGCTGTAAACTGGCACTGATTAATAAGCAAGGCTGCGCTGAATCCTGGACGACTGGTGGTGGCATGCGGGCTGACTTTGATGAGGGTGCACTGGGCCCAAAAGGCTTGGTTTGTGTTGCTGCACAGTGCGACTGAGTCATCTGCTTGCTCTGCATGCGCAGTGGTCTTTCACCGGGCTCAGGGCAGTTTAAGTACTGTAGCTAAACTCCAATGCCTGTGCCATGGCCGAACTTCCGGCAGCTTCAGTCAGGCTAGAGTCGGACGAACACATCTCGGCTCACTTCCGGTGGCCATCGGCAGCACATGGGTGGCTTTCGAATGGCCGGAGTCCTGCGGCGTGAATTTGCGACGCGTATGAACGTAGGCCGGCCGACTGGCCGATAGAGACTGGCTGTTGGATAGCTATGAGAGTGCGGCCATATACGGCCAAAAGACGCACACTTGGAGACGGGCCGAACACGTTTGCTGAAAAAAGGACGAATAGAAAGTCACTTGCCAACGTACATCTACTTGAGTTAAGCCGAACGGTCCTGTGCTGCCTCGGTACTCCAGGTAGCACGGAGCTGTTCGACCTAACTCGAGGCGGTGGTCTTTGGCAAGTAAATTTCTATCCGGACTTTTTTCGCCACACGTCCTCGGCCCGTGTCGGAATGTGGGCCTATTGGCTGGCCCTATACGGCAGTACACCTATGGCTATCCGATGACAAGTCTCCGTCGGCAGTCCACCGGCCTAACCTCATACAGCTAGATTCCCGCCGTAGGGCTCCGGCCATTCGAAAGCCACCCGTGTGCTGCCGAAGTACGTCCCCCGGAGGGCAGCTGAGATACGGTCGTCGCACTCCAGCCAAGCTTTTCCGAAGGTTCGGCCATGCTACGGGCATTAGTGTTCGGCCCCAGCACGTTAACTGTACTGAGGCCGGTGGACGACTACTCCTTGCGTGCAAGCAGATGTCTCGCTGTGCAGCCACCCAAACCCACCATTTTGGGCAGAGTGCACCCGCATAAAAGTGAGCCTGCGTGCAATCACTAGCCGCCCAGCCTTTAGCGCAGCTTTTCTTATTGATCAGACTTGGTCAACCGCAAAATTCATTTATTAAACACTGCTCACATCTTGTTCCTATATTTTCTGTGCCTCTTTTAGTGTCGGATGCAGGAAATATTCATTTGTTACAGCTGGTAAAGATGTAATTTATAGGTCCTGGTATCATTTTTTGGGTGGCCCGGCTGCAATTAAATTAGAGGGGGTGTGTCGCAGGGCGGATATTTTAGTGGGTTGAACTTCACATAGATGAAAGTGCCGCTTTTAATCAGTTTCTTGTAAGGTAATCTTCCTTAACACTTCCAGGCTCTGACTAAATTAACTATTTTTAAAATATTTGCTTGACCAGTTTAGTTGTTTATAAAACTGGCACGAATACCTTTATGAAGCATTTTGGCACTCCAGAAACACACTCACGAACACTGCATATAATATTCTTCAGACAAAATGTATGTCCTGTTCGTGACCATTTTTCGCAGAAAGAAATTTTATACTTGATCCACCTTCCTGATGAGCTTTCACAGGGTTCATTCTAGAAAACATCAAACAAGTACCTTTATTTTTAATCTACCTTTGATGTTGTTTTCATACGTTACGCTCACACCACTTAGTAGTACAAAAAAAATTATTTATCGCCTGATCTCGTACTTCGTTAAAAACTTGTCGACGTGCTGCTACTGACGCCCTGTTTCTGGTGGCTGAAGTTCTACTGAACTTTGTATTCAGGCGAGGAAAGGCGTAAGATTGCGGTTTTATAAATGTTTCAAACCAATAATATAGAATTGATAATAAGTATACAGCAAACTTTGCATACTGCATCAAGTAAAACAATCAATCTTTCATGGGTCGAGTTTTCATGCGTAAGGCTCTCAATCTCGCGGAGGCGCACTTGCGGCTCGGCTCAACTTATACAGAAATTTCTCCTGCTTTAGAGTCTGACATTGCATTTCTCCAACGCCTCTCGAAAGCAGCACCAGCCGTGCTTTGAACTCTCATGGTTACAGTGACCCCGTTTTCGCACTTTCAGCTGCGTCTTGGAGTGCGTGTTAGGCCTTTTTTGTTACGGCCATAAACACAAAGAGAAAATCATTTTTGTACGCTGCTTTTCCCATTTGCTAAAGGATGCCCACAAAGAGCACCTTTCACGGGGTCTCTATTTATTTATTTGTTTATTTTTATGCTACCTGCTTCGCCTTTGCATACACTACAGGAGTCGTCTCTGGCTTGGAGTCGCATTCACAAATGAGTACTCCTATTTGATTAGGATGGCAGCCAGTGAGGCGTGCGCAGTCTGTGACACACGAGAGACCATACGACGTGTCATATGCGAGTGTCCACGGTTTCCATGTGAAAGAAGCCCACTCTCTTCGACTCTACGAAAGTTAGACTCTCGGTGACGGTTCGCTGAGGAGACAATCCTTGGCAACTGGCCTTCTGTGTTATCTACGGACAAGGCGACCAAAGCGCTCCTGTGTTTTCTAAATACGACGGAATTGTACAAAAGACTGTAGCGCAAAAGACTACTCTCTATGAACAGTCCGCACTTTTTTGTCTATAGTGTCCTACCGCTGGGTACACCACTCTACGCTATTTCTGTACCTTTCCCCTTCTTTTTCTGTTTTCCTTTTTTCCCTCATTGTTCCCCTTCCCCCGTGCACTATAGCATACTAGGCCGTAGCCTGGTTAACATTCCTGCCTTTCTTTTACCTTCTTTCTCGCTCTCATTACAGGAGTCCGTTACGTAAAATTAAGCCTCAAATTTGAGACCAAATAACAAAATATTTCTACAAACCGCGGGGGAAATCTTCATTATAACCAATGGACACAATCATAGGTGGAAGATAATTTTACTCGCGTATTGATCTGAGAAAATATAAATTGCCCAAGGCGTCATTTTGAAAGAAAAGTAAATAATTTACTTTAAGATTGTTGTCCCCATTTCAGTACGTAGAATGGCGCTTGGATATACTTCTCCTCATCGCTTCCAGTTTTAGACTAATAGATATTAGAAAACATTTCAGCGTGAGGTTTAAATGGTGATCTTTCAAACCTAACAATTTAACGCATGCTGACTTGATAATCTTAATTACCTAAAGCAAATGGCACGGCCCTATTTTGTATGTTCTACCAGATCTTTGGTGTACACATCCCACCAAGCACATGCGTACTCCAACATTGACCGCACATGAGTGAAATACGGTGGTCCTTTTAAGTTAGATGGAGATTCGTTGAAACTTTTTCTCAGAAAAGCCTGCACACGTGCAGCCTTAACTTTTTTGTTGTGAACGTGCTTAGTTCACCTCAAACCACTCGTTAAATAAACTCCTAATTATCTACAATCCTTCGTTCTTAAAAAAAGCGTCATTTACGCTATACGTATTCAGTTGGTATGACGTTTCTTTGAAGAGGTGACGTTAACAAGCTATTTAACATTTAACGACATTTAGAAACCATCACACCAGAATGAAATTACATTCAAATCATGCTGCAAATATTTGGAATCACTTTCATTCTCTACAGTTCTGTACACTACGCAGTCATTTGCGAACATTTTTAACGAAGATTTGAGGCCAATAGTCATATCACATATATAGAATAGGAACAAATGGGGCCCAAAACCCAATAGTCTAGTCATATCGCTTATATATAACAGCAACAAATGGGGCCCACAACTGAGCCCTGGGGAATTCTTCAGGTCATGGGAGCATATCCGCAGGAACTATCGTTGAGAACGACCGACTGCTATCTTAGATGGAGACAGTTTTATCCAGTCAACAACCGATTCATTCAGTTTATAGCTCCGCAATGTGCTAACAAGATGGTCATACGGAACATCGTCGAATGCTTCTTTGTAGTCAAAGAAAATACAGTCAGCTGCTTTAGCTTATCTATTGCTCAAGCCAAATCATGCGCGAACTCAACAAGGTGCGCTGAGCCAGAAAAACACAACAAAATGTGTGTTCGTTAGGATTCTGGAGATGATGTTAAACCAAATAGGTCGTATCCCAAGTGCAGCTGAGCTCATCTTCAAACACAGCGGCAAAATTGAAATCCACGCTTCTTCATTGAGAAGGCTCTCTTGTTATGTGAAATTTAAAGTAGGATTTGTGTTTTTATTTCAGCAGTTATAAAATGAGACGAAGAAACAGTGCAGGACACGAAGTTGAGCCTACAGATGCACGAACCTAGCCTCTTATAGGTTTAGTGGAAACAAAAGAATGCAACGTTGTTTTTCGCAGTAATAATGTCAGAAGAATTGCTGGTAACGCGCTTTTGCGCGTCTTTGCCTTTGGCGGGGAGTCCTTGGCATGGCGACGGATAAGCTCCTGCGTTGTGGTCACCAGCTCGACGCCCTGGTATTCCAAGCATTTTCGATGACCTACGGCCATCTTGGGTCGGGAATCTATATTGGGTCGATGTCTCCAATCCTCTCCATTTGGGGGGGGGGGGATTAGCCTGGAGCAGATGCGTCGACAAGGCTGGCGGGCGGGGAGTGGTAGCGCTTGAGTGGTGTGGCTTAGCTCACCCGTCTGTGTGGTACAGTATTCTTATACCAATCAATGGCATTGACATCACCTGAAAGCTCAGCTAGTAATGTTAAGTGAGTCCTTGCATCTTTCCGGTTCACCTAGTACCAATCATTATTGCTTTACAAAGTTCGTTCATTTAAAGGTATAAACGCAGGCCGGATTAAATGATATAAACGCAGGGCGGATCAAAAATGCATCTTCATCGCTCTGCTGCCTAACGGCTTTTTCCTCAGCAAAGAAAAACTCCAACATACGTGGTCCAGTCTTCTTCTAAACACCAGTTGTGCATGGGTTGTCTGTGCCCATAGGCGTGCGGTTGCTCGGTTGTACACCGCCTACCAAAAGAATGTTGGACAACCTGAGAATTTACCCCGGCTGGTCTCCTCCTGAACACCCGTTGCCAAATATTCTGCGGCCGTTTGCATGCCGTAATTCTGCTGATGACCGCTAACCCAATGAAAAACGAACATTCTGGTGTCGCCCGTCGGCCCGTTTTTTTATAACGCCGGTTGCCTGAATCAAGCAAATATTCTGCCTCCGAACGCTCGGTTCACTATAGAACGAGCGAATCACGGCAGCGGCCCTGTGGTCTGCGTCCTTTCGAGCATTAACTGCCGCCAGAATACGAATATTGTCTGCCCAATCGCTTGCCGTGTTTCGGCTGAATACCGCTTCCCGATCGAAAAACGCATAACCTAAGGGCGTACGTCGGCCGTTCTTTTTCTAAACATCGGCCACTGAAAGTAAACTATATATCTGGAAGCCGGGCACCTGCCATTGTGTGTCCGAACACGGGCGGCTGGAGAAACACCCAAGTGTTGGTGGACGAATTTTGGCTGCTCAACGTACGATCAGTAGCTGCCAAAACCTATATGCTGGCCGGACATGCCAGAAAGCGGCCATAGACGGGCCGGTCTTGGGACATACTTTCCATGCTAACAGGGTGGGGGCGGGGGGTTGGGAAACTCTCTCGCAGGTTATTTTTTCAATGCTTGCGGGGCGACTTGGACTTGCCACAGTGCCAAAAGATGGACGAGGGCGCTTGGAAGGGTTATGAGAGAATATGTATTCTTATGCACCGCGCGGAGAAGGCCAATGACTACCCGAAAACGAAACATCCGTAAAACAGCCTAAACACCTCAGAAACCACGAAATAGACAATATAAAGAACCATAGAATAGAACAGTTGCCGGGCTTGCCGGAAGTCCATGGAATTGCCGGAAGTCCATGAGATATCCGCAAGTCTCAATGCGTGACTCCGGTGGGAGTAGCCATAGGAAACACGACATAATTTGGAAAGTATTTAAAATATGATGTGGAAAGCGTTGCTGTGAGCGAGGGCCACAGAAGTTTAATCACTGGCTTGATAATTTCAATGCGGTAATTAATTGCTTGATGCGCACTTCTCTGTTCATATATGCTGGAAAGAGAGCAATTAAAATAATAAGTTTGTGGGAAAAAGTTGGCATACAAAAGTATCAGCTGACTGAAAAAAAATGCTTTTGGCACAAATTCTTGCGTCCACGTCTAGTTTTTATTAGTTTCTTCAAAGTCACGGTCGAGCAAATAGTTAAAAACTTAGCTCCATTTTTTTCTTCTTGGCCGAATCATTTATGAGAGAAATCGAGGAAAGTTATTTACCTGCTTTCAGGGTAATAACGGCCCTTGATACCACGCTCTTCATGTTTTGAAGAAAAATCGTCGACGCTGCTGGTACCTTCATCGGTGTACTCCTGTATATTGACCAATCTGCTGTCAACTGCATCAGAAAAACGTAAAAATTTGCAATTGGTCTCCTAAACGGTTTCTGTCACTTAGTGTGGATACAAAAAATATTTGCAAAGGATTCCCCTTTATCAGAGAGGATTCAGCAAAGGATTTGGCCACATTATCAGCAAGGAGTTGAATTGAACTTGTAGTTTATTGCCCCGTAGCTGGTTCCCCGGTATAAAAAGCGCCACAGGGAATGGCTTCAATTAATTTAAAACAGCTGGTAATTAATGCTCTGTATCATAACTTATTTTTGTATGGTAAATATTTCCCTAGATTGTAGTTTCTTAGTATGTCGTGTTCTCATACTGTGGTGCCACTAAGTGCCCGAGCCAAATATTATCGCGCTGACTTAGATACTTGGTCATAAATACTGATATCTTGTTGTCGAGTATCTTCGAAGTGCGTATTGTTTACGTGCTCAAATTAAGGTCACAAAAAACATCGCACATTAATGGGTCAGCTTTTTAATGAATCTCCGCATTCAGCACATTTTATATACCCTTGTATAAAATTCACCGCCGAAATAACAAAAAACTTTGAATTGCTATACACTTTGAGAGCAAAATAATGCAGTATCACGCTATGCTACGAATCAGAACAGCTTTCTTGTTGTTTCTGGGCAAGGGGAAGCCAGAGAATGCCTGCACTTTATTGGCGTGTTGCTAGGTACCACGTGTGATGTCGTAAGCATGTGTCCTTTATATTATATTTGGCAGCATTTTTCTTTTGGGAAGTTTTTAAATCTGTGTCTACTACCAATATAACAGGCACGGCTAACTGCCTTTGGAAGCCAAACAAATTGCAATTTGTGGAAAACTGCTTCACTACTCAACCAACGGCCACTTGTGTGATTAGTTGCTGAAATTATTTCGGTAGTACAGAGTACATGCCTATAACACACGTTTTGCAGCATAACACCACAATCGTCTCGCTGGGTACGCTTTTACTAGGAACGAATTCTTGAGCCTTCATGTGGCTGGGATAACTATTTTTTCAGCACTACAAACAATTCGCATACAGTTAGTTGATGTTGAGTGCTTCAAAAGATATTACTTCCATCTCTAGCACAGGCTTACTGATGAAAGTTAAGAACTAAGATAACTCCCAGTTTTAAAAGACTAGGTTACAAAGGCTATTACAGATCTGAACGCTGGAAAATCACCAGGGCATGCTGGCCTCATTGCGGCCGTTACAAGGTGTTAAGGCACGCATCAGCGCCAATCTTGTAGATGCGTATAACAAGTCTGACGGTGTTACTCTTGTGCCAGCGTCTTTCACATTTTCACGCACAGTTCTTTGCCTGAAACAAAAAACCCGCAATGCTGCCTTAGTACACAGGCCAGTCACTCAACTAAAGTCGATTATAATGTACTCCTGAAGATACTAAGCAAACGTCTCCAAAGGGTATTCGCAGAACTTGTGGGCCCACACCCAACGTGTGGTATTAGGGGCACAGAATCTTACTGAGAATCCGTACCGCCCACTTTGGGCTGGAGTGCTTCGATGCCACGAGAACCAACTAAACGATGCTTGAATTAGAACTAGAAAACGCATTTGGCAGACTTTCGCAAGAAATATTGCTGTGCATTTTAGAGTACGTGAATGTTGGCTCTGTTATTTGGAAAGGTGTACCTATGACGTACAGGTGTTGTACGATGCCGCTATTAGTGAACAAGGCTGTTGCAGAAGCATCGAGGTGCAGCGCTTCGCACTCTAAGGATGCCTTCTTATCTCTCTACTTTTTTTGTCTGCAGATTAGATCACTTTCTTTGTATGATACATAGTGGCCGGTTGCAAGGTTTTTGAGTGCATGGGGAAGTAATTAGGCTGTTGGACTATGCCGACTCTGCTGCTGTGGTTTGTTCTAATGTGGAAAGCCTCAATGCAATAGTTGAAATCGCCAGACTAGCCTGTTAGGCCAATCAGAATTGTGTCAATTGGAGAAAAGGCCTGGGGTTTTGGAATGGAAACCCGCCATCAATACTTAGCAGCTGCTCTAAATGAATCGGGTCAGCAGGCCGTCAAAATAATGAAGCGTGCCTTTGCAGGTTCATAGAAACAGGGATGCGCACTGGAGCAAAGAAGCCGCCGCAATGAGAGAAAGAGCAGAAACATAGAAAAGGTGGAGTTTATCAATGTTTTCAAGAACAACCATGCGCTACTTTTTTTTCAAACTGTGGAATGTCCTTTCACTTCTTTCACAGGTTTCCAGGAAATTTCAAAGACTGCGTCGTGTATTCGCAGGGTTTAATTTGCGGATCATACTGTGACAGACGAGCTGGTCAATCTTGTTTCGTAAGGTAAGGGATCGAGGTATGGCGCTGGCGCTTTTGTTTGTACTTCACATTGTAAATTGTCTATTGTTTCTCCGCGATGTTAAAGATACAACATTGCTAGCCATCTGTCAATTAAATCGTTTATTGTTTAACCGCGATGTTAACAATCCGACATTGCGAACCATCTGTTAAATGCGTTTGGGTGCATTGTTGCCGGATATATAGTTACGGCCAATGTTATGCCTGATGTCCTATGCGGTTTCATGAGAGAAGTTGTTCTGTTGTGTCGTTATTTGGCTGTTTTATTTTCTTATGGGTATCTGTTTCAGTAACAACAAAAAAGGTTAAATATGTGTGATGTAGTCCTCGGTGAACCAATGTATCTCATGATTTAATAAGTAGGAAAGAGAAAAGCTGTGTTTAACATAGTTGAGGGTATACAGGTACCCCGTTCCATAAAGGAGTAATTTTTCTGATTGCATACTGGAACACTCTCCTATTAAAGTGGGGATGGCATAGAAAAACTTAAATTTAAACCTGGATGTAAAGTATTTCAGAGAAGTTTGCAAATTTTAGTTGCATTCAAGTTTTCGATACACGCAGGTTTCAAAATAAGGCATTCAGAAATGAAAAAGAAACGAAGTTAAAATGCTAGACATCAGTGAATATAAAATCACCCTTCATGGATTTATTTCGCAGCCGAAAAACGGCGTGGGTTGACCCTCCTGCTTTCGCACAAGCTTCGGCACTAAATGGCGCTCCAAAGAAGCGGGGTGACGTCCCCCTATTAACAAACGTATTTTAAGTATCACTCTTTCCGTTTCACACTTTCTGGCGCATTAAATCCTTACAAGAACCAAACTTATGCTGAAAGGGTGCCTTTTTGCCAAGTTGATGCTCTTTACCAACTGAACAATGTTTAGATGGTGCTAGATAGATTACTATACGAGGCGGAAACATTCCTCTTTCTTGCAAATGGAAACGGCATTTTAAATTGGGCGCTTTTAAGTGCGAATGCACTTTATAAGCGACCCTGAATTCCGGCGACCGCCGTCCGTCCACATAGCAACAGCTAGGGGTGCGCGCGCTCCTCGTCTTCCTTGGCAACAGGGGGAGATGGGCGCACGCTGCCTGGCCGCTGACATGGCACATACCCACGTGGGGGATTGGCCAGTAATCTCCTCGTCTTCCTTGGCAACGGGGGAGATGGGCGCGCGCTGCCTGGCCGCTGACATGGCATATACCCACGTGGGGGATTGGCTGGGAATCGGGCGTGAGAAGGGCTAATGCACCCGCTTAAAGGAGTACTGACACGAAATTTCAAAGCTGAGATCCGCTCTAGCAATCAAGTACAACGACAACACAAATAGGTGTCTGTGCATGGCACATACCCACGTGGGGGATTGGCCAGGAATCGGGCGTGAGAAGGGCTAATGCACCCGCTTAAAGGAGTACTGACACGAAATTTCAAAGCTGAGATCCGCTCTAGCAATCAAGTACAACGACAACGCAAAAAGGTGTCTGTGAATAAATGCATCTTTCTTTCTTTGTAGTTGTGTGTGTGTGTGTGATCTCTCTTTCGCGAACATTACCGAACCGCGCAAATTCAAATCGTGCATTTGCACTTTCACATTCTTCCCCTCGGGGAAATGCGGGGAAATTTTTCTTGAAAAGCCATTTTTTTGTTTTCTACAAGTAGCACTTATTACCGACGAACCGGTACGACAGAGAGGAGGGGAGACGCGACTACACGCCCACAAGACGGCCTACCACCTCAAAACGTATCTGGAACCATAGCTGCACTCGCACGTGGAAATGTTTGGTAGTTTTTTGTGTGGGCGAAAAAAAATCGTGCAAGGTAGTTAGCTGGTTTGCTAGCTGGTTTGGAGTCACGCTAAACAAGCAAAACGACAACTGACTGGTACGTTATCCACGGGGTGGTGCTAGCCCCTCCGTTCATCACCATCATCACCATTCTTGTTGTACTTCTTCTTATATTATTATTATTCTTATTCTTATGAATATTATTATTATTATTAATATTATTATTATTATTTTATTTTTAATAACATCATCATCATCATTGCGACGAATTTCGCTTATAGGTTATTCTAGACATTTTCTTTGATGCTCGCTTGTTACGGCAGTGCTAGTATTCCGTAAATTAGTTTCATTCTTCAGACGATTTTGAGCAAAAGTGCAAAAAATATTGACTTATAAGCTTGTCGACTTCGTTACATCAACCTTTAGCGCCGCGACTTTTACTTACATAGAGGTCGCAAACAGACGGGTTGCAAGCCGGTGGTAATAGAAAATTTTAAAAAATCTGTTAAATCCGAGAATTCGGTACATAAAGTTTCGTTCCATCCAAGTTTACCTGCATTCACTCCACGAGGAGTTTACCGTTTGATAGGCAAAAAGCCTAAAATTACTGAGCATTTATTCATCGATTCTTGCAATGCTGTGTCCCTCTGGGTTGTTCTCCGACCAACTCTAAAATGTGTCTTCTTGCAGACGCTGGAGGCATACCGCAGCAGCCTGTAGAAAACATGGATGGCATGCCTTTCGATCTGATCATGCTTGTTGGATTGAGCCGTATTTCGAAGGCAAGAATGGCCATGAGGTACTCGGGCATCGGTGCGCAAAGTGCGAGGCAGTATTTCAGAGAGGCAAGGATTGCATATGTAGAAAATCTAAATTATATTTCGACTCCCCTCGTACGTCTTAACAACATGGAATCCTTGCTGCACCTAAAATACTTTTAAACACATGACGTAACTCTAGCGTACAATGAACGACTGACTACTCGATTTTTGTACATTTTCTAGTAGGTGACATCTGACGTTGTCCAGCTTTTGAGCTTTGTCCCTCTTCATTTTAAATGAGCTCCGTAAGTTACTGTAGCTTGGTTTTTTAATGAAATAGGTGTCAAGTTTCTCTTGCTGGTTTTCATTGCGTACGGGAAAGTCTTGTCTAATGCCAACCTCTATGCGTTGCTGTCCTGTCTGTCGAAAATGCCGAAGGAAACACGTCGCTGATAGTGCCTTTCATCATTTCGCGCTACAGCCTTCATGTGTACACCTGCCTGGGGCGGTCTCCAGATTGGAAGTGACGCTTTGCGGAAAATATAGGAATCAATTTGAGGAATTGTCCGTGCTTACCTAGGTGGCGCTCCTATTTATACATATTTCCACGAACCATGCCTTCTATTTCGTTCCTTTCTGTGTTTTGTTGCCAACATCTAGCCGCGATAGTGTGTCTTATAGGTTTTCGAAACCACGCACGTGTTTCTTTCTGTTTATTTTGTATTCCGCACAGGCTACTTTATTACACACTGAGAGTGTTTTGTCTTGTCGTCACTATAGCATAATGGTATTCGCTCGTGGCCACTGTTCCTGGTGCATTTTGGGGATTCCAGAAACAGGAACACGATCAGGTAAATGCTTACTTTTCAAATGCTGTGACATTCATTTTACCCGACGCTCTCCGTGCATGTAACCTTGCGGGAAGCTTCTTTTACGCTTATGTTTTCTTGCAGGTTCCTTACAGAGCATAAGTTAGATCTAATTGATTGTCTATATTGAGGAAGCCTGCACTCTTATTGGCTTCGTTTTAATATTACCTTTGTGTCTTGCGGGTCATGCTGCTTGCCTTGGTAGACCGGTGACGTTATGCGGTATGCCCATCCCCGGACCACGAACTATGGATAAGCAATTGAAATGTTCAGAAGGGATTAGAAGAAATACGCATGCCTCCGACGCATGCTACACCATCCGGCTGCAAAGTCAGTAAACAGCGCGCATGCGCAGTTCTTCTGGAGCCCTTCAGAGTGTGGCCTTTATTTATGGAAAATGTTTGATGAAGAAGCGGCGTAGGTCATTTATTTTGAAGCGCGTTTTTACAGTGAGTCGCTAGCCTCACCACTGAAAAGGGTAATCGTTGAAGGGCATCATGCTAGCTGCTAAACGCCTCCTGCGCGCTTGGCTCAGGAATATAGTAGATAACAGGCTGCTCACAGACGACACAACATAAGAAGACGACTCATAATAAATGACCGCCGTCTGTTCTTTATTCATAGAGTTTCTTACAATATACTGCCGCGAACCATGTATGGGTTTGTTTATTTATTGTTTGTTTTTCATGCCCGGCCGCGCCCAGCTCTGTTATCTGTGTCCCATGCGAAGCGCGTGTTCCATTCTTTATTTTTATGCCTTTCAGATAAGCAGAGTGTTTCGCCCTAACGCCGTTAGCTCAGAATAATCTTCTGTGATCTACAATCTTCTGGATGTGAATCGACGGTTCCAGAAACTCTCGCGCCGAAAGATAAAAGCCTGCACAGCAGACGCCGCGGCATTCGATTCTGCAACACTCGCCGACGCAAGTCACTTTGTTGACCACTGCTTCCCCGGCTCTGTATTCTTTTGAGTTGTTAGGGGAGAACAAGTTCGCTCCAATAAACTTGTTTCTCCTTCAAGACAACTGCGTCGTCCTTGTCTTAGTGACATCTGGTGGAGGTGCTGGGTACTCACCCTTTATGCTCCCTACGACATCTGGAAGCCGCCAAGCCAGTCTAACAAGAGAAAGCCGCCGACTGCAAGGATTGCTACCCGAGTTCGGCCTTATGCCAGAAGGGCCCAAGAGGAGAAACGCTGCAACCAACACCATGGTGCAAGAAGCAACGTCGCCAATCGCCCTGCAGCAGCCTCGGGAACCGCCATCGTTCCGGGGAGCCCCCGCTGAAGACCCCGAGGAATGGTTGGAGAAGTTGGAGCGCATGCGGACCTTCAACAGGTAGGACGATGAAGAAACCTTCCGGCATGTTTTCTTTTACTTGGAGGATGCAGCTCGAACTTGGTTCGAGAACCACGAGAGCGCCTTGACCGACTGGACGCAATTCAAAAGCGAGTTCCTTAGTACCTTCACGACCGTGGTGAGGAAAGAACGAGCTCCGCTTTTACTGGAAACTCGAAGGCTACACCCGAACAAAGGAGTCGTAATCTTCGTTGAGGAAATGAAGCGACTATTTCGTCGCGCGGACCCAGATATGACGGAAGAAAAGAAACTGAGGTTTCTGATGGGAGGAGTAAAGCAAGAACTTTTTGCTTGCCTTGTCCGATAATCGTCTGCTGTGCTACAACTGCGGAGAGGCCGATCACACCTACCGTCGCTGCCCGTACAGGAGACTCGGACTGCGTGGCTTCTCCGTCGACGCCCCACGCCCCCGACCCGGCCAGCGCCGTACTGAGAATGACGAATACCTGTCCAACACTAACCGAGGCCCAGCCCGCTTCAACCGATCACCGTCGCCCTACCCATACCAGTCGCCCGACCACCGTAGCAGTGCTTATTTCGCACGTGGAAGGTACCCCTGCCCACGCGGGGGAATCTAAAAGCACCAACTTCTAGAGGTAAAGTTGCACGATCGCGGAAAAATGAAACCCCTCCAACGACGCAACGACTCACGGAAGACAGTGATTCACGACATGTCAACATCTCGACGACCCGACCTAACCCTGACGAGACTCCGGAACACGACGGCAGCTACATGGCGCGATGCGTACCCGACCTGACCGGGACGTCCGCTGAGAAAACGACGACAACGACGACGCGCAGTGCCCGACCGTCAACAAACACAAGCCGAGATGCGACGCCCCGACGAACCGGAACTCGAGGAAGGCAGCATCAGACGTCAAGGTGTCCATCGACGGCTTTGACGTAGTCGCCCTCGTAGACACAGGAGCCGACTACTCAGTAATCAGCGGACCATTTGCGTCTAAGCTGAAGAAAGTTATGACCAGATGGGACGGTCCGTACATACGCACAGCGGGAGGACACCTCGTGACGCCAAGTGGAACGTGCACATCCCGCGTCACCATAGACGGCACGACGTACCCTGCCGCGTTCGTCATCTTGCCTAAATGCTCCCGCGACGTAATTCTCGGAAGGGACTTTTTGAAGGACAACGGCGCAAATATTGATCTGCAGACCAAGTCGATAACTTTTTCCTCCAATCACTCTATGACGCCGGAACCGAACCCCGAACACCGTGCAGCTGTAAGGATTGCCGATGATCATGTCACCCTGCCACCCCACGCAAGTTTGATGATCACCGTCTACTGTGAAGGTGCTGCTCCTGACGTTGATGCTATCGTGGAGAGTGACCAAAGGTTGCTTGTCGACCGCGGTGTGTCTGTCGCAAGAGGCATTGCGCGTTTTAAGCAGCGCAAATCCTACGTTTTGGTCACCAATTTCACCGAGGAGTACCAGCATTTAAACAAGTGCGCTTCAATTGCGTTCCTCGAAGAAACGCAAGAAGCAAGTGACGTTATCGCGGTTCCCGAATTTGAACGCGCACCCGAAGATACCTTCAAGCTTCCGAATCCCTTTGACGTAAATCCGACATTACCGCAAGCAGAACGAAACAAATTATTGGCTTTGCTGTGTCGCTACAGGGAGTGTTTTTCGTCGAACTCAAAACTACTTGCGACCCCTCTAGCGAAGCACCGAATTATAACCGAACATGGAGCCCGACCTACCCGACAGTCGCCGTACCGCGTCTCTTCCCACGAGCGGGAAGCCATCCGGACTCAAGTCGACGACATGCTCAGCGACGACATTATACAGCCATCGAAAAGCCCTTGGGCTGCGGCGGTTGTACTGGTGAAGAAAAAAGACTGCACATTAAGGTTTTGCGTTGACTACCGGCGACTGAACAAAGTCACCAAAAAGGACGTATACCCCCTACTACGAATCGACGACGCCCTCGACCACCTCTGCCATGCGAAGTACTTCTCATCGATGGATCTGAAGACCGGCTACTGGCAAATTGAGGTGGACGAGACAGACCGAGAGAAGACCGCATTTATAACCATGGATGGCCTATACGAGTTCAAGGTGATGCCGTTTGGGCTGTGCACGGCGCCAGCAACGTTTCAAAGAGTCATGGACACTGTGCTAGCTGGCCTGAAATGGCACACCTGCCTCGTATACCTCGACGACGTTGTGGTATTCGCCCGGACTTTCGACGAACACCTTGCAAGGTTGGAATCTGTACTCGAGGCCATCCGTACGTCGGGGTTAACGCTGAAGCCCGAAAAGTGCCGCTTCGCTAACGAGGAACTCAAGTTTTTGGGACACGTCGTCAACGCCGCGGGAGTCCTGCCTGACTTGGCAAAAACATCAGCCATAGCGAACTTCCCAAGACGGAAAGACAAAAAGAGCGTGCGAAGATTTCTCGGACTGTGCGCATACTACCGGCGCTTCGTCGCAATCTTCGCACGCATCACAGAGCCACTCACGCGCCTGACAAAAGATAGCACCCCTTTCGCCTGGGAAAACGCACAAGAAAAAGCATTCTGCGAGCTGAAACAACGCCTGCAAAACCCGCCTGTGCTCGCTCACGGAAACGCCGAAACATAAATGCACACGGACGCCAGCGATATAGGTTTGGGGCCGTCCTCGTCCAAAAGCAAAGCGGTTGCGAAAAGGTAATCGCCTATGCAAGCCGTGGTCTGTCGAAGGAGGAGAAAAACTATTCTGCCTCTGAGAAAGAGTGCCTGGCTATTATATGGGCGATTTCAAAATTTCGCCCATACGTGTATGGAAGGCCATTCAAGGTTGTAACAGACCACCATGCGCTGTGTTGGCTCGCCAATTTGAAGGACCCCTCTGGCCGTCTTGGGCGGTGGAGCTTGCGCCTGCAGGAGTTCGACGTTACAGTCGTTTATAAATCCGGCAGGAAACACTCCGACGCCGACTGCCTGTCCCGCGCCCCCGTCGACCCACCACCACAAGACTCTGATGAAGACAGCGCGTTCTTCGGGATCGTGACCGGGAGCGACCTAGCCGCCCAGCAGCGTGCCGACCCCGACTTACGCGTCATAATCGAGTACCTCGAGGGATGCAACGTTGCCGTTCCTAGGACCTTCAAACGCAGCTTACCAGGATTCAGCCTGAGAAACTCCGTCCTAATGAAGAAGAATTTCAGCCCCGGAACAAGAGCGAATTACCTTCTCGTCATCCCCGCGGACCTTCGTGACGAAATTTTGGAAGCGTGCCACGACGACCCGTCTTCCGGACATCTGGGCACAGCCCGCACTATTGGAAAAATCAAGGCGAGGTACTACTGGCCCGGCCTTACCGATGACGTCACCCACTACGTCCGGAGCTGCCGTGACTGCCAGTGACGAAAAACGCCGCCGACAAGACCCGCCGGACTTCTGCAACCGATCGCCGTCCCATCGAGAGCATTTCAACAGATTGGAATGGACCTTCTAGGCCCGTTCCCTACGTCACGATTACAGAACAAGTGGATTGTCGTAGCGACAGACTACATGACGCGCTACGCAGAGACCGCCGCTCTTCCGAGGGGGACTGCACAAGAAGTGGCGAAGTTCTTTATAAGCCAAGTTGTGCTGCTACATGGAGCCCCGGAAGTCCTAATCACAGACCGCGGAACGGCATTTACTGCGGAGCTGATGCAAGGAGTATTACGCTACAGCAACACGGATCACCGAAGAACGACGGCGTACCACCCCCAAACGAACGGTCTAACAGAACGACTGAACAAGACAATCGCAGATATGCTGTCAATGTACGTAGACGTTGAACATAAGACTTGGGACGAAGTGCTCCCGTATGTCACGTTTGCGTACAACACGGCTATCCAGGAGACGACGCAGCTGACGCCGTTCGAGCTTGTCTACGGTAGAAGGCCGACTACGATGCTCGACGCCATGCTTTCGTTAAGCCACTCACGCGCTTAACGAAAGATAGCACCCCTTTCAGCTGGGAAAACGACCAAGAAAAAGCATTCGGCGAGCTGCAAAAACGCCTGCAAAGCCCGCCCGTGCTCGCTCATATCGACGAAAATGCCGAAAAGGAAATGCACACGGACGCCAGTGATATAGGCTTGGGTGCCGTCCTTGTCCAAAAGCAAAGCGGCTGTGAAAGGGTAATCGCCTATGCCAGCCGTGGTCTGTCGAAGGAGGAGAAAAACTACTGTGCCTCCGAAAAAGAGTGCCTGGCAATCATATGGGCCATTTCAAAATTTCGCCCATACGTGTATTTTAGACCATTCAAGGTTGTGACAGACCATCATGCGCTGTGTTGGCTCGCCAATTTGAAGGACCCCTCTGGCCGTCTTGGGCGGTGGAGCTTGCGCCTGCAAGAGTTCGACGTTACAATCGTCTACAAATCTGGCAGGAAACACTCCGACGCCGACTGCTTGTCCCGTCCCTGTCGACCCACCACCACAAGACTCCGATGAAGATAGCGCGTTCTTCGGAGTTGCTGCGGAGAGTGACCTTGCGGCCCAGCAGCGTGCCGACCCCGACTTGCGCGTAATGATCGACTATCTCGAAGGACGAAACGTCCCCGTGCCTAGAGCGTTCAAGCGGAACTTACCAGCATTCAGCCTCAAAAACTCCGTCCTCGTGAAGAAGAATTTCGGCCCCGGAACGAGAACGAATTATCTACTTGTCATCCCCGCAGACCTTCGTGACGAAATTTTGGAAGCGTCCCATGACGACCCGTCTTCCGGACATCTCAGCACAGCTCGCAGTATTACAAAAATTAAGGCGAAGTACTTCTGGCCCCGCCTTACATCTGACGTCACCCACTACGTTCGGAGTTGCCGTGAATGCCAGCGACGAAACACGCCGCCGACAAGACCCGCCGGACTTCTGAAACCGATCGCCGTCCCGTTAAGGCCGTTTCAACAGATTGGAATGCACCTTCTAGGCCCGTTCCCTACGTCACGATCAGAGAACAAGTGGATTGTCGTAGCGACAGACTACATGACGCGCTACGTAGAGACCGCCGCTCTTCCGAGGGGGACAGCACAAGAAGTCGCCAAGTTCTTTATAAACAAGGTTGTGCTGCGACATGGAGCTCCTGAAGTCCTAATCACGGACCGAGGAACGGCCTTTACCGCGGAGCTGATGCAAGGAATCTTACGCTACAGCAACACGGATCACCGAAGAACGACGGCGTACCACCCCCAAACGAACAGACTAACGGAACGTCTGAACAAGACGATTGCGGATATGCTGTCCATGTACGTTGACGTTGAACATAAGACTTGGGACGAAGTCCTCCCGTATGTCACGTTTGCGTACAATACAGCGACGCAGGAAACTACGCAGATGACACCGTTCGAGCTTGTCTACGGAAGACGGCCGACTACGATGCTCGACGCCATGCTTCCGCATGTAGAAGACGACGACCTCAACACCGACGTCCAAGGATACCTTCAACGTGCCGAGGAGGCCCGCCAGCTCGCTCGAGTTCGTATAACGGCCCAGCAGCTGGTGGATGCCGGCCGCTACTACCTCCGACGCCGAGACGCCGAGTACCAACCAGGAGATCGTGTGTGGGTTTGGACTCCCATCGACGACGCGGACTAAGTGAGAAGCTTCTGCGACGGTATTTCGGACCCTACCAGATTCTACGACGTGTTGGCCAATTAACCTACGAAGTGATCCCCAGTGGTGATTCCGGCACATCACGACGACGCACGCGACCCGACGTCGTCCAGGTGGTTCGCCTCAAACCGTACTTCGCAAGATGACGAACTCTTTTTGCTGTTGTTTTTTTGTGGCTGTTTGTTCGGACTGTCGTTTTATTTTAGCATCGGGTCGATGCAATCTTAGAGGGGGGGTAATGCCGCGAGCCATGTGCGGGTTTGTTTATTTATTGTTTGTTTTTCATGCCCGGCCGCGCCAGGCTCTGTTATCTGTGTCCCGTGCGAAGCGCGTGTTCCATTCTTCATTTTTATGCCGCACGGGCTATCTCATTCAGATAAGCAGAGTGTTTCGCCCTAACGCCGCTAGCCCAGAATAATCTTCTGTGATCTACAATGTTCTGGATGTGAATCGACACGCCGAAAGATAAAAGCCTGCACAGCAGACGCCGCGGCATTCGATTCTGCGACGCTCGCCGACGCAAGTCACTTTGTTGACCGCTGCTTCGCCGCGTCTCTATTCTTTTGAGTTGTTGATTGATTGTAGGGTTTAACGCGCCGACGCAACGCAGGCGTTGAGGCGCGCCGTAGTGGAGCGCTTCGGAATAATTTTGACCACCTGGGGATCTTTAACGTGCGCCGAAATCTCGTACACACGGGTGTTTTAAGTGCGATGCACTTCTTAAGCGCCCCGGCGATGTCCGCATAGCATACCCACGTGGGGGATTGGCCAGGAATCTCCTCGTCTTCCTTGGCAACGGGGGGAGATGGGCGCGCGCTGCCTGGCCGCTGACATGGCACATACCCACGTGGGGGATTGGCCAGGAATCGGGCGTGAGAAGGGCTAATGCACCCGCTTAAAGGAGTACTGACACGAAATTTCAAAGCTGAGATCCGTTCTAGCAATCAAGTACAACGACAACACAAATAGGTGTCTGTGAATAAATGCATCTTTCTTTCTTTGTAGTTGCTTGTGTGTGTGTGATCTCTCTTTCGCGAACATTACCGAACCGCGCAAATTCAACTCGTGCATTCGCACTTTCACATTCTTCCCCTCGGGGAAATGCGGGGAATTTTTTTGCTTTTCGCCTCCACCAGAAAAGCGGCCGCCGCGATTCTTTTGAGTTGTTAGGGTCGCACAAGTCCGCTCCAATAAACTTGTTTCTCCTTCAAGACAACTGCGTCGTCCTTGTCTTTGTGACAATACACTAGAGAGGAATCTGGCACTACCCTCTATGCGACCCATATCAAGGCCGTCTGTCTCGTCATGGACCCCCTTTACATCATGCGCTCGCGTTAGGTTTTTCATTGGCTCGGATTGAAACGTTTTAGTGACAGCAAATTTGACAACGTGTCACGAAAACGCAACGAATAGTGTGCAATTACGTAAATGGAAAATAAAAACACGCTGCTTTAAAATTAAGGAAAAAGGAAGTAAAGCGTATTTTTGCCGGAACGGTTGTTCCTGCTATTCCGCAGGCCAAGATTGTAGTTACTAAACTGGGAAGCAGCGTTAAACCAGGACAGTAAGAGAAGAGACAGACACGAGAGCTGTCTTCTCTTCCTATCTTCGTTTAAGTGCTGTTTCGCAGTTTAGAGGTGAACCAAGCAGCCCAAACCAAACGTTAGTTGTAGTTGCAAACAATGTTAATATTTGGAGGGGAAACTCATTAGACACTCCTATTTTATTATTTTACCATTATTTCTAATAATACGTTGTTTGAAAAGCTTGGAAAGTCCTTTGAGCGTGCCTATGAAAACGTTGACTTCGTGTTGAACCGCTGCGCCAACCGTCAGCTACAGTTTAACAAGAAAAAAGAAAACATGGTGTCAAACAGTCGTGGACGATGACAATATAGGACGCATACAGGCACCCGTATCTGTTGTATCTTGTCTTAGTCGAAGTACGGTTTGTTTCTTCTTTTCGTCGGGTACAAATTTCTGGGTAGCATATTACCCGCTCAGTCATACGCCCTCGGACTGCGGCATGAACAAAGTCAGGTGCGATCACGCACTGCCTGCTGTTTCACCGAACACGGCTACCACAGAACAGGGAAGATTTCGGCTTCCTTGTAGCTGGTAGACGTCTTAATGCATAGTGAAGAAAGCAAATTACCCAAACCGCTTAATAATCCAATTGTCATGCCAATCCCAAGCCAAAACGGGGGGTCTTCCCAGAAACCCCCACAACGACATGGCTTACCAGGGGCAGTTTCCTAGTATACTTACTAAGAAACTCTGTGTCTTTATCAAGCAATCCGCCCAACAGTAGTCCACGATCTCAAACGCGCTAAAAGGACTACGCATGCGCGCAGTTTACTGAATGTGCAGCCAGACGGTGCGGCATGCGTTGGAGGCTGTGTTCTCCGTTGTTCGTATTTCTTTTAATACTCCCTGTACTTATTGGAAAGCAAGTAAGCCGGCCGACAATATTACATACGTGGTTCTGTCTTGACACATAACTGTTATCGTTTACCTGGTCCACGCAAAAAGCAGCCGCCGTCCTTAGATTTAAACCCGCGCCTGCTCTACAGCTACAGCACCACACTGGCCAAGCTACATAGCCAAAGCTTTGGATTTTGAGAGCATACAGTAATGCTCGCCATATAGTACTGGAGCTTTGGAACATATACGCAGAAAAATATGACATCTCTTCAGTGCTTGAATTAGGCGAGCCTTCTTCGAGTTAGGTTGACGCAGTTCTGTCTATTGCATACAGCGTAGCAGATGAGAATTTTACCGTAGCCAGGTTCTAGGGCTTTCGCTGTGCATCATGGGCAATACATTTACAACAGTGTACAAATAACGCAAAGTATAAAGCTTTTCGACACTAAACACACAGGAGCGCGTGCTGCTGAGTACATGCAGAGCGGTCTAGCGATGAGATGACGAACTTCCGTAGTTCGTACATTCGGCGGATCCACTCCCCCGAAAACGGTTCATTGCGGTGTTGCCTGCTGCTGTAGCTACGTTAGATATCGGAAACGATTGCAGAGAATACATGGGCCGATGAGGGGCTTTTTATCAAACGCAAAACCCAGCGAATGCATTAAAACTTTTTGTTTTCGATGTCCGATTGGGTGATCAAAAATGGGTTAGCTCACATGACGTTACTAATCCAGCAGGCAGCCGTGCGATAAAGCGGTTTCAGGCAGTGCGGCCGCTAAACGCACAAACTGCGAGACCGCGCCAGCCTCTCTCCAGAGCGCTCTGCATGTATTCAAAACGCATTGCCATACCGCGCGAGGGGCGTGCTCCGGACTTCGCTGCAGACATCTAGTGATAACGCCTGGTTTGAGACCGGTAGAATGTGAGCATGCGCGACCCGCATCAGCGCGATGGCTGTTTCGCTTACCACTGCGCCCATCGCCTTGGCTTCCGTACCTTCTTTCGCCGCGAAAACAGCGGTCTGCGCTGCCGCGCCGGGAAAAAAAGTGGAGATTATCGAGTGTTAGTACAGTGTTGGCTGCGTTTAAGTACGTGCAATGCGTAGTTTTCGCGGCGGCCCACAAATTTATGCGGGGTTTTTCTGTATGCGATAAAACGAACAACAATCACCGAACACGCATTGCTGTCTGTGTACTATAGTCACCAGATATCGCTCCATGATCGCTTGCACAGCATTGTGGCGTTAGCCCGTCGATAGTGTCGTAGTGTCATGCGAAGCCGAGTGCAGAAATCGGATAGTTGTGGAAGCGGTACTCATCCAGCTTATTGGCAGAACGATGACTGAATGAACAGATGTGCGCCAAATCTAATGCAGACAGAATAGTCGCACATTCCGCGCAAAGGCGGGTAATCTCCGCGTTTGTTTCCCGGCCAGGCAGCGCAGGTATGCAGCGCTTACACGATCAACAAAGGTAGAGAAGCCGAGGCGACTTGCACAGTGACAGGGGACAGAGCGCTGATACGGGTTCCGCAAGCTCAGGCACTACCTGTCTCAAACCAGGCGGTATGGCTAGGTGTCTCCCAGGCAGGCCGGGACACGCCGCTGGAGCGTTATAGACAAGCGTTTAGTCGACTGTGCGATCCATCTGCAGTGACCAACAGAGTTCCATATAGTGGTGCGCGCAGTTGCCCTTACGATTTCCTGAACAAGGGCTTTACGCCACCGTTGCAGACCTCTTAGCAAATTATCATGACGCCACGTATGCGGTTGCGTGGCAGAAAGTGCTATTGCGGTACTAGCCGTCTGGCCAAGTTGGATATCCGAGCTCAAGAGCGTGTAATTATTACACGTTCAAGGGGGAAGGGGGGGGGGGGTGATGTAAGGCATTAAAGTCGGTCGTTTATTCGGCGAGTAGTTTTCATTGTACCGCCATGGTTAAGAAAAAAATAGGGGTCCTCAAAGCCTGGAGGTCAGCAAGTATTCAGAGAAAAGCAGTGAGAGATTAAAAACTGCACAACGCGCGCATTAAAAATAAAAGAAATCAAGCACAAACTTTTGCCGCGGCTTCACCAAGTTCCGCTGCACTCACCAGAAAGAATACCCGCGGTAACCGGAGATGTCCACTTGCTGCTTTATGAGAGAACCTCAGAAAATGTTTGCGGCGAACACCCAAAAGCACTCACAGGCTGATGCTTTCGCATTTACTGCGGTATAAAAATGCTTAGTGTTCTTGGGTGTAGGGCGAAACGCTAAGGGCCCCATGGCGCAAAATGGGGCGTCGTCAGCAGCGTTAACGTTGTTTAAAAAATCTCGTAGTGCGGGTACCCACTTGGACCTATGGGATGACAACGCGCGGCCCCATAGATGGTGCGAGAGAAGGAGGCCCGTCCCAGGGACAGCCGGTGCGAGATGCAGCACCCTTCATTTCACATTCGCAACTCCAGTGTAGTAGCCGGAAATATACCTTATAGAGCACCTTTCCCGGTTGGAACGCCGGCATAAGCCCATAATTATCTTTCAGCTTCAAAGCCTTTTCAGAGAGGCATTTTCGATGGTGTATTTCCCTCCTAAGCAGGCGCCCATGACAGTTTACCAGTTTATGCTTGCACGGGTCGGAGGTGGAAGGACGGGGAGTGCACATTCAGCTGCGATCCATGCCTCTAGCGATGGCATGCCCGTTGTGCGGGTGGGAGATTTAAACGTGGAGTTCTCACGACAGAATGCTCCCTGTCAGCTGTTCTTCGTAATAAGAGGTTTATCAGAGGCAGTAAGCTGCTTAGAACGGGGCAGCTAAATGGACAGCCACATGTTTTTCCACTAGAATAACGCTTGCGGCCTTCCAAATTTTAACTCTTCATTGGGCTGCATGTCGTTCGCTTGGAGGAAGAAAAGTGGGAATGGAAGAAGCCTCGGCACAAATACAAGCGCAATTTGGCGCAAAAACAGCGAAAAGCCGCTGTCACTGTGGTGACTGCCTCAAGTTCGAGTTGGTCGAGTGGCTGCGAAACGTTACCGGAGGAAGAGCACCTTGCCCGCTTGGAACGCCGACGTGAACTAATATTACTTTTTAAGGCTAAAGAGCTTTCCGAGTGACTTACTCGACGGTGTCTTTACCTTCTAAGCACGCACACGTAGCCTCTTCCCCGTTTTTTCGTACCCGGGTTGGGAGTCGAGAAAGATGGAGGGCTTGCACGCGCAGCTTTAGGTGCGTGCCCTTTCTGGTGAGACGTCCACTGGGCTGGAAGGAGGTATAAACATTGACGTCAAAGGACTCGATGTAACCTGCCCGATGTCCACAGTGGTCGGGCGCTATTGGTTGGTGTGTTGTACAGATAATATGATGCGCACGACGCAAGAGTGAGACAGCCAGCTTCAGTTTTGTCCGGTGGAATAAAGGTACGGTCCATTAAAGCGTCATTCACTGGTTGGTTAGGAAGTATGCTGAATTGCAACTTAAAAGCAAACGTGCTTCCTTTGGTGCTCTCTGTGGATGGCGTCTGGAGTTGCAGATCATCCTTCTTCACAGAGTGGAAGGGCAATAACTTCTTGTTATGCATATTTTTTGTTATGCATATGCACATGCGTGAAGGCAGTCTGGCACGGTGCTCTACGTGTAGCACGCTGACGTATACATAGGTTTGTTTTGGTGATAACGGCTGTCACCAAAATGACGTCGCTAACCTCAAGTGCAACTGCCCAGATTGTACCCCCCGCTTGACTATTTAGGGCCGTATTACGCCGCACCGATTGATTTGATTGATTGTAGGGTTTAAAGCGCCGAGGCAACGCAGGCGATGTGGCGCGCCGTAGTGAAGGGCTCCGGATTAATTTTGATTTCCTGGGGATCTCCAACGTGCCCCGAAATCTCGTGCACACGGTTGTTGTTGCTTTTCGCCTCCATCATAAAAGCAGCCGTCGAGGTCGGGAATAGAACACGTGACCTCGTGCTCAGCAGCGCAACGCCTTAGCCACCGAGTCACAGCGGCGTGTTTAATACGCCGCATCGCGCGCGCGCTCCTCGCATGCGTGCGATGTATACTCTCCCGAGTTCGGTGTCGGGCGCTCTCACAGCCTTGTTCATCGCCGCACATATATTTAAAAAAAAATAAAAGTGAAGCTTATGCATCCTGAATTCTTTGTTTAGTGGTCTTGAACAAAATCAGTTCCACACACTTATAGTAATCTTTTCAAAAAAACCGTAAACGTTTTTTTAGAGTAATTATACGGTTGTGAAAAGATTTTGAGATTTTGTTTTGATTGTGGGGTTTAACGCGCCGACACAACGCCGGCGATAAGGCGCGCTGTAGTGGAGGGCTCTGGGATAAATTCGACCACCGGCGACCTCTAACGTGCGCCGATATGTCGTGCAAACGGGCGTTCTTGCTTTTCGCTTCCATCAGAAAAGCGGCCGCTGAGTCCGGGAATAAAACCCACGACCTCGTACACAGCAGCGCAACGCGTTAGTCAGGAATGATTTTTATGCTCGCCGCATTGAAGAAAACATATGCCTAAACCACGTACCTTACATTTCATGATGCAAATTGTTTTTCTTTCATATTGTAAGTGCTAAATTAACAATATTAGAGCAGTCAATCCCTGCCAAGCAAGTGCAAACTCATTTCAAAAACGGTATCCGAAATACGGGGCTTTCATACACCTTTAAAACCAACGTCCACATCGAATAGTGTATTCGTTGAGGAAACGCCTATAATTAACGTACACCTGTCGGTGTCACAGCTTATAGTATCGGTGATTAAGTTTTTTCCTCTATAGTTTACACAGCCTACATGAATATGGGGGACCGGGTCAACGGCGAAATACTGCACGGTGGGGTACCGGAAGGTTTCACTGATCAATACATCAACAGATATACAATGCTTGCAACACTTTGAACACGCTAAAGCACGCAACATTACGCAAAATAAACTTGTTTGGCGTACATACGGACTTAAATTATGCTGATACAAAGTGAATCGGCCTATGTTTAGCATTGTTCATGCGGAGGCAAAAAGCAGTAAAAACACAGTACATTTACTGACCGGGTCCTGTAGAAGCAGCAAACCATCTTACCTCCAATTGCTGTAGTCTGAAAAAAAAAAGTACCCAATGATGCATTATTGCAGCCACATGTC
>JABSTR010002813.1:10000-31560 GCA_013339765.2 Haemaphysalis longicornis | reverse complement strand
GAACCTACCAACCTACCTGCCTGCCTGCCCTGCGTGCTTGCCTGCCTCCCTACCTACCTCCATACCTACCTACCTACCTACCTACCTACTTACCTACCTCCCTACTACCTACCTACCGACTTACCTACCTACCTACCTACCTACCGTACCTACTACCTACCTACCTACCTACCTACCTTCCTACCTACCCTACCTACCTACCTACCTACCTAACCTTCCTACCTACCTTCATACCTACCTACCTTCCTCCCTACCTACCTACCTACCTAACCTACCTGCCTGCCTGTCTGCTTGCCTGTGTGCCTCCTACCACCTACCTACCTACCGAACTAACTGCTTACCTACCTACCTGCCTACCTACCTGCCTACATACCTACCTCCTACCTACTACCTACCTACTACCTCTTACCTACCCTATCTACCTACCTACCTACCTACCTACTACCCTGCCTACCTGCCCGTACCTACCTACCTACCTCCTACCTAACCTTCTACCTACCTACCTACCTACCTACCTTCCTACCTACCTACCTACCTACCTATTACCTACCCTACCTACCTACCTACCTACCTACCTACCTACCTACCTACCTACCTTCCTACCCACCTACCTACCTACTTTCCCTACCTACCTACCTACCTACCTATCTACCTACTACCTACCTGCCTGCCTGCCTGCCCGTGCTTGCCTGCCTGGACTACTTACCCACCTACCTACATACCTACTTCCTACCCTACCTGCCTAAATACCTACCTACCGACTACTTACCTACTCTACCTACCTACTTACCTACCTACTTCCCACATACCTACCTACCTGTCTTGCCTGCCTGACTACTTACCTACCTACCTACATACCTACTTGCTACCCATCGCCTACCTACATACCTAACCTACCTACCCCCTACCTACCACCTCCCTAAACCTACCTCCCTCCTCCCTACCTACCTACCTACCTACCTACCTACCTAAATACCTAACTTGCTTACCTACCTGCTCCTGCCTACCTACCTACCTACCTACCGCCCTCCTACCTACTACCTACCTACTTACATACTACCTACCTACCTACCTACCTACCTACCTACCCCTGCCTGCCTCCTGCCTGCCTGCCCTACCTACCTACCTACCTACCTACCTACCTTTCTAACCACCAACCTACATACCTTACCTACCTACCTACCTACCTACCCTACCTACCTACCTACCTACCTACCTACCTACCTACCTACCTACCTACCTACCTACCTACCTACCTACCTACCTCATACCTTCTTTCCTATCTACCTACCTCTACCTATCTACCTACTTACCTACCTGCCTGCCTGCCTGCCAGTGCTTGCCTGCCGGACTACTTACCCACCTACCTACACATACCTACTTGCCTACCTACCTGCCTAAATACCTACCTACCTACCCTACCACTCTCTATCTACCTACTTACCTCCTACCTCCTACCACATCCTACCTGCCTGCTTGCTTGCCTGCCTGACTACTTACCTACCTACCTACAACCTACTTGCTTACCCATCTCCTACCTACATACTTACCCACCTACCTACCTACCTACCTACCTACCGACCTACCTACCTACCTACCTACCTACCTACTACCGACCTACCTACCTACCTACCGACCTACCTCCTACCTACCTACCGACCTTACCTACCTACCTACCTACCTACCTACCTACCTACCTACCTACCTACCTACCGTACCCTACCCTACCTACCTACCTACCTACCTACCTACCTACCTACCTACCTACCTACCTACCTACCTACCTGCCTGCCTGTCTGCCTGGCCTGCCTGCCTACCTACCCAGCCTACCTACCTACCGACCTAACGTCTCACCTACCTACCCTACCTACCTACCTACCTATCTACCTAACTAACCTACCCTGCCTCCTACCTACCTAACTACCTAATACCTACCTACCTACCTATCTACCTACCTACCTACCAACCTACCGCCTGCCTGCCTACCTACCGACCTACTTACCTACCTTCCTACTTACCTACCTACATACCTACCGACTTTCCTTCCTACCTACCTACCTCCCTACTACCTACCTACCACCTGCCTGCCTACCTTCCTACCTACCGGCCTACCTACCTACCTACCTCCTACCACCTACCACCTCCCTCCCTACCTACTACCTCCTGTGCGACCGCCTGCCTGACTACCTACCTACCTACCTACCTACCTACTTGCTTACCTACCTCTAACCTACCCTACCTACCTCCCTACCGACCTACCTGCTACCTACCTGCCTACCTACCACCTACCTACCATACATACCTACCTACCTACCTCTGCCTACCTACCTATCTACCTATCTACCTTCTACCTACCTACCTCCCTCTACCTACTTTACCTACCTACCTGCCTGCCTGCCAGTGCTTGCCTGCCTACCTACCTTACCCCCACCTACATACCCTACTTGCCTACCCTGCCTGCCTCCTACCTACCTACCTACCTACCTACCAACCTACCTACCTACCTACCTACCTACCTACTACCTACCTACCTACCTACCTACCTACCTACCTACCTACCTACAACCTACCTACCTACCTAAATTACCTACCTACCTAATTACCTACCTTACCTACCTACCTACCTACATACCTACTTGCTTACCCATCTGCTCCCTACATAATTACCCACCTACCTACCACCACCTACCACCTATCTACCTACCTACCTACCTCCTACCTAATCTACCTGCCTGCCTGCCTGCTTGCCTGCCTGCCTACCTACCTCCATACCTACCTACCTACCTACCTACCTACTTACCCTACCTACCTACCTACCTACCTACCTACCTCCCTACCTACTTCCTACCTACCTACCTACCTACCTACCTACCTACCTCCTACTTACCCTACCTACCACCTACCTACCTACGTACCTACCTACTCTACCTACTACCTGCATACCTACCTTCCTTTCCTACCTACCTACCTACCTATAACCTACCTACCTAACTACCTACTGCCTTTCACCTGCCTACCTACCTACCTACCTACCCCCCTACCTACCTACCTACCTACCTACCTACCTACCTACCTAACTACCTACCTCTTCCTACCTACAACCTACCTACCTACCTGCTTACGTACCTACCTACCTACCTTAAGCTTACCTACCTACCTACACCTACCTACTTACTTACCATCTGCTACCTACCTACATATCTACCTACCTACCTACCGTATACCTACCTACCTACCTACCACCTACCTACCTAACCTACCTCTTCCTGCCTACCTTTTCGACCTACCTCCTACCTACCTACCTACCTACCTACCTACTAACACCCCCCCTACCCTGCCTACCTAACCTACCACCTACCTACTACGCTACCTATCTACTGTACAGCCTACCTACCTACCTACATAACCTGCCTACCTACCTGCCTCCTACCTACCTACCTACCGACCGACCTACCTACTCGTACCTTGCCTCCTGAACTACTTACCTACCCCCCTACCTACAATCCTACTTGCCTACCCTGCCTGCCTCCCTACCTACCCCTCTACCTACCACCTACCTACTACCTACCAACCTACCTACCTATCTACCTATCTACCTACTACCTACCTTACTTCCTTACCTACCTACCTACCAAAACCTACCTACTGCCTGTGCTTGCCTGCCCCCCTGACTACTTCCTACCTACCTACATACTACTTGCTTTATACCCATCTGCTACCTACATAATTACCCCCCCTACCTACCTACCTACACCCTACCACCTCACTACCTACCTACCTACCTACCTGCCTGCCTCCTGCCTGCCTGCCGCCTGCCTACCTACCTCTATACCTACCTACCGACCTACCTCCTACCTACCTACCTACCACCACCACCTACCTACCTACCTACCTACCTACCTACCTACCTACCTACCTACCTACCTTCCTACCTACCTCCCTACCTACCTACCTACCTACTTACCTTCCTACCTTCCTACCTACCTCCTACCTACCTACCTACCTACCTACCTACCTACCTACCTACCTACCTTACACCTACCTAACCTACCTACCTCCTACCTACCTACCTACCTACCTACCTACCTACTACCTACCTACCTACCTACCTACCTACCTACTACTGCCTGCCTACCTGCCTACATGTGTCCTACCTACCGCCTACCTACCTACCTACCTAACTGCTTACCTACCTACCTACCTACCTACCTACCTACCTACCTACCTACCTACCTACTTCCAACCTACCTACCTACCCAACCTACCTACCTTACCTCCTACCTACCTACCTACCTTACCTGCTACCTCCTGCCTGCCTGCCTACCTACTTCCTACCTCCTACATACCTACCTCCTACCTACCTACCTACCTACCTTACCGTACCTACCTACCCCCCTACCACCTACCTACCACCTACCCTACTACCTACCTAACTACCTACCTACCTACCTACCTACCTACCTAACCCTACCTACCGACCTACCTACCTACTACCTACCTACCTACCACCTACCTACCTTTCTACCTACGTACCGACCTACCTACCTACATACCTACCCCTACCTACCTACCTACCTACCTACCTACCTACCTACCTACCTACCTGCCGGCCTACCTACTTACCTACCTACCTACCTACCTACCTACCCCCTACCTACCTACCTACCTACTACCTGCCTACCTACCTACCTACTACCCTACCTACCTACCTACCATACCTATCTACCTACCTATCCTACCTGCCTACCTATCTACCTACTACCTACCTGCCTGCCTGCCTGCCAGTGCTTGCCTGCCTGACTACTTAGCCACCTACCTACATACCTACTGCCTACCCTACCGCCTGCCTGCCTACTTCGTACCTACTACCTACCTACCTACCTACCTACCTACCTATTTACCTATCTACGTACTTACCTACCTACTTCCTATCTACCTAACTACCTAACACCCTACAAACCCACCTACCTGCCTGTGCTTGCCGCCTGACTACTTACCTACCTCCCTACCTACATGCCTGCTTGCTTACCATCTGCTACCCTACCTAATTCCACCTACCACCTACCTACCACCTACCTGACCTACCTACCCTACCTACCTACCTACCAACCTCCCCCCACCTACCTGACTCCCCTTCCCTACCTACCTCCCACCTACGCTCCCTACCCTCCCTACCCCCCTACCTACCCCTACCTCCTCCCTCGCCTCCTGCCTCCCCGTCTCCTCCACCCCTCCTTCCCTACCTACCTACCTCTACCTACGCCTACCTACCTACGCTACCTACGTACCTACCTCCTACCTACCTTCCTACCTTCCTACCTACCTACCCTACCTACCTACCTAACTACCTACCCTGCCTACCTAACCAACCTACCTACCTCCATACCTACCCCCTACCTACCACCTACCTACCTACCTCCCCTTCCTACGCACTACCTAACCTACCTACCACCTACCCTACCTACCTCCCTACTACCTACCTACCCTACCTACCTACTACCTACCTACCACCCTCCTGTCCCTACTTACGGCCCACCTACCTACCTACCTTCCTACCTACCTTCCTCCCATTCCCTACCCCGCTCCCTACCTCCCAATTACCTACCCACCTACCTACCTACACCTACCTACCTACCCAATACCTAATTACCTACCTACCTACCTACCTATTACCTACCTACCGACCTAACCTCCCTACCTACCTACCTAACGCACCTACCTACCACCGTACCTACCTCCTCCTACCTACTACATATCTACCTACCTTCTACCTACCTGCCTACCTATCTACCTACTTACACGTACCTGCCTGCCTGCCTGCCAGTGCGTGCCTGCCTGACTACTTCTACCCACCTACCTACATACTACCTACTGCCTACCCGCTGCCTGCCTACCTACCTACCTACCTACCTATTTACCTACCTATATCTACTTACCTACCTTACTTCATATCTACCTAACTGCCTCCTACCTAACCTAACCTACCTGCCTGCCTCCTGCCCTGCTTGCCTACCTGCCTACCTACCTCATACCTACCTACCTACCTACCTACCTACCTACCTACCTACCCCTCCCTACCGTACATACCTCCCTACCTACCTACCTGCCTCCTGCCTGCCTGTCTGCCTGCCTGCGCGCCTACCTACCCCTACCTACCTACCTACTACCTATCTAACCTTCTTAACTACCTACCTACCAATCCACCTATCTATCTACCTACCTACTTCCTACCTACCTACCTACAAACCCTACCTTCCTGCCTGTGCTTGCCTGCCTGACTACTTACCCACCTACCTACCTACATACCTACTTGCTTACCTACATGCTACCTACCTACCTACATACCTACCCACCTACCTACCGAACTACCTACCTACCTACCACCCTACCTAACTACCCTACCTACCTACCTGCCTGCCTGTCTGCTTGCCTACCTGCCTACCTACCTACCTACCTACTCTACCTACCTACCTCCTACCTACCTACGTACTACAACCTACATACCTACCTATTTGCCTACCTACCTAGCTATACCTACCTTCATACCTATACCTACCTACGCTACCTACCTACCTACCTACCTCCCTCCCTACTCACCTACCTACCTACCTACCTACCTACCTTCCTTCCTTCCTACCTACATAAATTCTTTTCCCCTGCCTACCTACTACCTATCACCTACCGCCTACCACCTACCTACCCAACACTAACTACCTACCAGCCTGTGCTTGCCTGACTGACTACCTACCTACCTACCTCCTACCTACCTACCCTGCCTACCTACCTACCTCCTCCTACCTACCTACCTACATACATGCCTACCTAACTACCTACCTTACCTGCCTGCCTGCCGGCCTGCGCCCAACTACCTGCCTACCTACCTCTTCCGATCTATCTACATACCTACCTATCTACCCTACCTCCTACCTACCTACCTACCTATCTACCTACCTGCCTACCTACCTACCTACATGCCTACCTACCTACCTGCCTACCTACCTACTAACCCCACCCTACTGCCTACCTACCTATCTACCTACTTACCTACCTGCCTGCCTGCTAGTTCTTGCCTTTTTGACTACTTACCCCCTCCCGAAATAACCTACTTGCCACCCCTGCCTTCCTGCCTACCTACCTACCTACCTACTACCAACATCCCTACCTATCTACCTATCTATCTACTTACCTAGCTTACTTACCATACGTACCTACCTACCTACAAACCTACCTACCTGCCTGTGCTTGGCTGCCTGCCTACTACTTACCTCCCTACCTACATGCCTACTTGCTTTACCTATCTGCTACCTACATAATTACCCACCTACCGACCTACCTACCAACCTACCTGCCTGCCTACCTCCTTACCTACCTCCCCACCTACCTACCACCTAACCTTCCTACCTACCTACCTACATACTACCTACCTACCTACCTACCTAAATCCTACTTACGCTTTACCCACCTACCTACCTAACGACTACCTACCTACCTACCTACCTACTACCTACCTACCTACCTACCTACCTACCTACCTACCTACCTACCTTCCTACCTTACTACCTACCTACGTAGCTACCTTCCTACCTACCTTCCTGCTTCCTTCCTACCTACCTACCTACCTACCTAACTACCTACCGACCTACCGACCAACCTACCTACCTCCTCTAACCCACCGCCCGACCTACTACCTACCTACCGACCGACCTACCTACCCCTACCTACCTACCTATACCTACGTACCTACCTACCTCCTACCTACCTCTACCTTCCTACCTACCTAACACTACCTACCTAACTACCTACCTACCTACCTACCTACCAACCTACCTACATCCCTACCGTCCTATATACCTACCCTACCTACCTGCCGTTCCTTACCTCTCTACTGACTACCTACCTACCTACCCTACCTACCTACCTACCTACCTGCCTACCTACCTAAGTATCTACTACCTAACCTACTACCTACCTCACCTACCTACCTACCTACCTACCCACCTACCTACCTACCTACCTACCTCCTACCTACCTACCTACCTACCTACCTCCCTCCCTCCCTACCCACCTACCTACCCTACCTACCTGCCCACCTACCTACCTACCTACCTTCCTTCCTACCTTACCTACCTACCTACCTATCTGCATATCTAACCTGCCTCCTACCTACCTACCTACATACATACCTACCTACCTATCTACCTGCCTCCCCTACCTACCTACCTACTTACATACATACCTACCTACCTATCTCCCTACCTACCTACATACCTACATACCTACCTTCCTCCCTACCTACCTACCTACCTAGGTACCTACCTACCTACCTGCCTGCCTGCGAGCCTGCCTGCCTACCTACCTACCTACCCACCTCTACCTACCTACCTACCTACCTACAAACCTACCTTCCTACAAACCTACCTACCGGCTGTGCCTTGCCTGCCTGACTACTTACCTACCTATCTACATACCTACTTGCTTACCTATCTGCTACCTACCTTCCTACATACCTACCCACCTTCCTATCTACATTCCTACCTACCTTTCTACCTACCTACCTACCTGCCTGCCTACCTACCTACCTACCTACCACCAACCTCTACCTACCTACCAACCTACCTGCCTGCCTGCCTGCTTGCCTGCCTGCCTTCCTTCCTCCCTCCTACCTACCTACCTACCCTACCTAACTACTACCTAACCTACCTACCTATCTACCTACCTACCTACCTGCCTACCTACGTACCTGCCTGCCTGCCAGCCTCCTGTCTGCCTGCTGCATTGCTACCTACCTGCCTACCTACCTACATATAACTACCTATCTACCTACCTACCTACCTACCTACCTACCTGCCTACCTACGTACCTGCCTGCCTGCCAGCCTGCCTGTCTTCCTGCCTGCATTGCTACCTACCTGCCTACCTACCTACATAGCTAACAGCTTACCTACCTACCCATCAACCTATCTGCCTAACTACTTGTCTTCTACCTACCTACCTACCTCCTACATACATACCTACCTACGTACCTATCTACCTACCTACCTACCCCGGCCTGCCTACCTACCCCTACCTACCTTCCTACCTATATACCTACGTACCTACCTTCCTAGTTACCTACCTAACCTACCTATGTACCTACCTACCTACCTACTACCTACCTAGCTACCTACCTACCTGTCCTACCTACCTACCTACTCTTCCTACCTACATAGCACGTACCTACCTACCTAGTTACCACCTACCTACCTACCTACCTATGTACCTACCTGCCTACCTACCTAGCTACCTACCTACCTGCCTACCTACCTAGCTACCTAACCTACCTGCCTGCCTTCTTGCCTCCTGCCTGCCTACCTACCAACCTACCTACCTACAATACCAACCTACCTACCTTCCCTTCCTAATACCTACCTACCCTACCTACCTACCTACCTACCTACCTACTTACCTACCTACCGACCTTCCTACCTACCTACCTACTACCTACCACCTACCTACCTAAACTACCTACCTACCTACCCTACAACCTACCTACCTGCCTACCTACCTACCTACCTACCTGCTAGTGCTTGCCTGCCTGACTACTTACCCACCTACCTACATACATCTTTGCTACCTATCTGAGTACCTACATTCCTACATACGTACCTCTACCTACCTACGTACCTACCTACCTACCTACCTACCTACTACTCTACCTACTACTTCTACCTACTGCCTACCTACCTACCTACCTGCCTATATGCCTGCCTTTCTCCTGCCTGCCTGCTACCTACCTGCCGGCCTGCCTGCCTGATTGGCCTCCTTGCCTGCGTGCATGCCTACCTACCTGCCTACATACCTACCTACCTACCTATCTACCTATCTATCTACCTACCTACCACTTTCCTACCTACCTACCTACAAACCTACCTACCTGCCTGTGCTTGCCTGCCTGACTAATTACCTACCTACCTACATACCTACTTGCTTACCTATCTGCTACCTACCTACCTACCTACCTACAAACCTACCTACCTGCCTGTGCTTGCCTGCCTGACTACTTACCTACCTACCTACACACCCACTTGCTTACCTATCTGCTACCTACCCACCTACCTATATAATTACACACCTAACTACCTACCTACCACTTACCTACATACCTACCAACCTACTTGCCGGCCTGCCTGCCTGCCTGCCTGCCTGCTTGCCTGCCTGCCTACCTACATCCCTACCTACCTACCTACCTACCTACCTACCTACCTACCTACCTACCTACCTACCTACCTACCTACCTACCTTCCTTCCTGCCTGCCTGCCTGCCTGCAAACCTACTTACCTACCTACCTACCTACCTACCTACCTCTCTCCTACCTACCTACCTACCTCCTACCTACCTACCTACCTACCTACCCTACCTACCTACCTACCTACCTACCTACCTACCTGCTCGTGCTTGCCTGCCTGACTACTTAACCACCTACCTACTTACCTACTTGCTTACCTATCTGAGTATCTACATACTGCGGTAATCCGGCATTAGCAGCGGTGGACAATCCCACGCGATGGACATGTGCCGGCGGAGTATGAAGAGGTGGCGCGAGATGAGCTAGGATAGAACACGGCGGACTCCGCTGGACTACGTGTGTGCAGCCGGATCGGCTGAGCAGTGGACCTTGGCGGAGCGGGACTCCCAGTAAAGGTGTGATCGAGGGGGCTCAGTGTCTTTCTGGGGAACCGCGGCCGGGTGTAAGAACCCCGGTACCACATTTGGCACCCTGAACGTGGGGCCGGCCGTGGTTCCTGGGAAGGGCAGTGTGGTCTTCTTCCTTTTTCTGGTGTTCCGCGGTGGGCGTTTTGCGGGGCTAATTACATTTACGTTTTTTCATGACCGCCGGATTTTTTGGTAGTCCTTCTCGTATTTTGAGGCGCATTTTTAGTGGCTTGTGTTGTTTATGACCATTTTTTCTTCGTGTGTTCGCTTCGCGGCGCGCGAGAGCATTTTATCCCAGGGACATGCCTGTCCATGGAGCCGCTACCCATTGGAGGCCCTTGGTTGCTTCACGCGAGCCCGCAAGGGCTGCGGACGCCATTGGGCTCGTCGGCGTGCTCCGCCCAGTCATGGACCTCTGCGAGAACCTCACGAACCGGCTGGCAGGTCTCGGGCTAGAACGAGGTGGGTCCGAGCACGGGCCATCGTTTCAGCCGAACATTGAGGTACCACGGTTCACGGGATACGATGACCGCAAGACAGTGGCGGACTTCCTGGGCGATCTCACCGTATACAAGGCGGCGTCGGGTGCCTCGGAAGAGTTCGTCCTGGCCCGCGTCCTGCCGGTTTCTCTGGAGGGATCCGCCGGTCGCTGGTGGCGCCTGTAGGCTCCGTTCGCGTCCTGGGCTGACGTCGAGGCACGCTTCCGCGAGGTGTTCTTGCCTCCCGACTACGACTACCGCATCCGCCGTGAGCTGGAGGCACGTACGCAGCACCCGCGCGAAGGCTTGCTCGAATACATTCGAACTATCCAGGAGCTCTTTAAGCGAGCTATCCCGGGTGCGTCTGACGCGGAAATAGTAAAGCACGTCTTGCAGCGTTGCCATCCGCGCTTCCGACCTTTCCTGCACGGTCGTGATTGCTCCTGTTTTGAGGAGATGGCGCGATCAGCTCGAGCAATCGAGGACGCTCTGATATCAGAGTTGAGTTATGTACCCCCTCCGCCAGTAGGGGAGGCACTTGAGCCAGCTTGCGCATGGAGAAACACCTATGAGACTTCGCCACAGCGAAGTCCACAGCCGCGTACGGCAGCGGCGGGCTTGAATTCCCCCCGCGCACGAGGTCCTTCTGCCCTTGGCGACAGGCAGTTGGAGCGCGGAAGACCACTAGATGGTGCAGCCCACGGCGGGAACTCCCCGCAGCGGTTTGAGCCAGGGTTCCTGCGTTGGGAAAACAGGCCCTCTTTACTGTAGGCTCACCGCTCCGCGACCCAAATCTCTCCCTTGGGGGTCGGCAGCGAAATCCTCTGAACTCCAGAGGTCCTTCTCGTCCGGCCGTCGAGACGGGAGGGTCACGGGGCTACGTGCCCAACGGAAATCAAGCTGGCGGCTGTTACCGATGTGGACAGCCAGGACACGTCCGTCGTGAGTGTCCCCGTGTGATGGCTGGTCGCCGAAATACAAATAGCCATAGAGATGAAGGAATGCAGCCCGAGGCAATGATGGTGACTAACCCATCACTGAGTGGCCCCGAATTGGCTGGTGGCGAGGACTGGTGCTTTTTACCCACTGCTTGCCGTGTTGAAGCACGCACACAGCCCATAGCACCACATGTTTCTGTTCACGTTCTTGGAACGGATGTTTCTGCATTGGTTGATACCGGTGGCAGTTTGTCGCTCATTGGTGATACCGTCTTTGAGCTTTGCCGAGCACGTGGTGTTAAGTTGCGCCAATGCAGCACCCGGTTGCAAGTGGCCAATGGTGCTGTGGTTGAAGCGCGTGGGGCTGTGCGCTTGCACATTTCTTACGCAAGCAGAAGGTGTCGGCAGCGCTTTACGCACTGGCCTGGCTTGGCGGTACCTAGGATTTTGGGCCGGGATTTCATTATTCGCGAGGGCCTACTGCTTGACTTGGCGGGAGGTGGTTACAGATTGGGCAATGACGCAGAATTGATACCTTTTGTGGCGTCAACGCATATCTGTACCGTGCCAAGGTCAGCCGCTGTCGCAACAAAATCTGTGTTGCCTCAGCGAATCAGGCAGTTGTTTGAGGAGTGTCCTTGCAGTTACTATGACAGGGAGCAGCTCGCCTATGTGCTGGAGCCGTTTGCTGAAATGTTCACGGAGGCCCCTGGGCGGACAACCGTCCTTCAACATCGCATTGACACGGGAGACGCCCCTCCTTGGAGCTGCAATCCACGGCCGCTCAGCATCCAGAAGAAGGCGAAACTGGATGTCGCCCTGGGCGAGATGCTGAACACGGGGGTTGTGCGGCCGTTGCAGAGTGCCCATACATCTCCAGTCGTGTTGGCGCCAAAAAAAGACGGCAGTGTGCGTCTCTGCGTGGACTACCGTCGTCTCAACGACGTAACTGTAAGAGACGCATATCCTTTTCCTGCCGTAGAATCCATCATTTCCTCGCTTGGTGGTGCACGCGTGTTTACCACTCTAGATTGCTCACGCGGCTTTTTGCAAATTGAAATGCACCCTGATGATATTCCTAAAACAGCCTTCACATGCTACAGGGGTCTTTTCGAGTTCGTGCGCATGCCGTTTGGGTCTGAAGAACTCCCCGAGTTCGTTTCAAAGATTGATGGACATCGTCCTTGACGATGTACGTTATAAGTACGCAATGGCCTATATGGATGACGTCGTCGTGTTTTCGCGCACCTTTGAGGAACATCTCGTGCATCTCAGAGACGTGCTCGACCGCATGAAACGCGCCGGCCTCACCATCAATCCCAAAAAGGTTCAACTCGCGTCAAGCAAGGTTGACTTGCTCGGCTTTGTCGTGGACAACGGAGAGCTTCGTCCAAACGATGAAACTGAAAGCAATTACAGAGTATCCGTGCCCGCGTGACGTTTAGAGCTTGCAGCGCTTCTTGGGCATGATAGCCTTTTACCGTAGCTTCATCCCTCATTGTGCGGAGCTGTCACGTCCGCTAAACCAGCTACTACGGAAAGGCGTGAAATGGCAATGGGAGGAGGCTGAACAGCAAGCTTTTGAAGCACTGTCTGGCGCAATCACGGAAACAGCGGCGTTAACGATACCGGACCTTAACAAACAATTTGTCTTGCAGACCGATGCTAGCGACTATGGACTGGGCGCAGTGCTGATGCAGGAGTTTGAGGGCGTTCTCCGTCCGGTCGCATTTGCTAGCCATACGCTCACTCCGGCTGAGCGCAATTACACGGTCACAGAACGTGAGTGCCTAGCAATTGTGTTTGCACTAAAGAAATTTGACATGTATCTTGACGGTGCCTCTTTCACCATTCAGACAGACCACATGGCATTAACGTGGCTGCAGCGTTTGCAGAACCCTGCTGGTCGTCTTGCGCGCTGGGTGCTTGCGCTTCAGCGCTACGATTTTACTATCCAGCACAGGAAGGGTTCGCAGAACCAAGTCGCTGACGCGCTATCGCGCGCGCCCCTGCCGCCAACTTCGGACGCGGAAGTGCCGGCGCTGGTGGCTGCAGTGGATGCTGACGCACGCTGGGGTACGCTGGTGAGCAGGGCAGATCTTCTCGCGGCGCAACGTGCCGACGGACTCTGCCGTAAGATCGTTGAGCACGTCGGGGCACAGAGCGCTGCTCCCACCAGCAACAGCGGGAGAGTTTGATACATATGTGTTGGCGGAAGACGGTCTCCTGCTGCGGTATATTCCGCAGGAAGACGACGAAGCTAATTCACCATTTCGCGCTGTTGTACCTCGTAAACTTCGGAGGGCTTTCATCCGTTACTTTCATGATTCAGCTCTGGCTGGACACAGCTCTGGCAGCAAAACTTATGAGAAGTTATGTCGGTCTGTCACGTGGCCGGGAATGAGGCAAGATGTGCTGCGGTACGCCAGGAGCTGTCACGTGTGTCAGACAGCGAAACCCCGAGTCGGTTGCCCGCCAGGATTGATGCAGTCTGTTGAGAGTAAGAGCCCCTGGCAAATCGTTGCTTGCGATATCATGGGCCCTTACCCCCCGCAGCCCGCGTGGGAATTGTTATTTGTTTGTGGGGACGGACCATTTCACGAAGTGGGTAGAGCTGTTCCCGCTACGTACCGTCAATACACCGAATGTATGGAGGTGCCTAATGGAAGTGTTTTCGCGCTTTGGGTTCCCCGCACAGCTCATAACGGATAATGCTACGTTATTTTACGAGCAAGTTGTTTGAGGACAACTGCCGAGCTGTAGGCGTGAAGCACAATCGTACGACCACCTATCACCCTCAGGCAAACATAACTGAGCGTGTGAATCGCAATCTCAAGGCGATGCTAATTGCTCATACGGAGCAACACAAGGATTGGGATGCTAAGCTGCCTGAGATTGCATTTGCCACTCGCACCACGGTGAATCGCTCAACCGGGTTTACGCCGGCTTATTTGAACTACGGTCGGGAAATGCCATTTCCTCTTGACAGGACACTTCCAGAAACGGAGGCGGGTTCTGGTCTGTCGCCTCATGCTGTGGCCGTCCGCCAGCGCCTGCGTGACGGATACAGGCTGCTCATCTCCAGCACGTTGCAGAGATGTTGCTCATCTCCAGCACGCGGAGCAGTACAACCGGTGGCGTCGAGATGTTCAGTTTGCGGTTGGCGACATGGTTCTCCGGCGCACTCATCCACTGAGCGATGCCTCACGCAAGTTTGCCGCGTCGCTAGCCCCTAAATGGGAGGGCTCTTTTACCGTGGGCGAGAAGCTGTCTTGCATAACGTATCTTTTACGCCACAGAAGTACAGGTGAACATGCAGGCCTGGTTAATATAGCAGACCTTAAACAGTACCACGTGGACTGATCTTTATTTATTTTTATTTATTTATTTACAATATACCGCGGTCTTGAAAAAGACCAAGCGGGAGAGGCACACAAATTAAGTGGAAAACACACGTAAGCGTGATAGATGAATGATAAAACAAGCGCAAACAAAATACAAGAAGATAAGTACATTATACAGAGAGGTATAGATGAGCTTAAACACAGGTTAACAACACCATCAGAACAACGGAGATGAGTATATCTCCCTATTATACAATCACAATTGCGATAAACAGTAAAGCAAGTCGAGTACAGACTACAGTACAGACAATATGGCACGCTCAAAATGGCAAATGGACTGAGATGTGAAGACCACTTCAGGCAGTGAATTCCATTCCGATACTGTACGTGGAAAAAAACGAATTCTTGAACATGTTTGTGCGGGCTCGATACGGAAGCAAATTGTGCGTGTGCCGATGTCTCGTGGGGCGCGATTGAAATGGCTGAATGTATACCGATGCATTTACCTTTGTGGAACCAGTATAAAGAGCAAACAACAGTTTCAGCCTATCAATTTTTCGTCTATCTTCCAGGGTAGAAATGTTGTTCGCCAGCATTAGAGAAGTTGGTGAGTCAGTGGTCCTATATTTGTTGAAAATGAACCGTATAGCGCGTCTTTGCACCATTTCAAGCCGGTATTTATCTTTTTTAAGGAAGGGGTCCCATACAACCGAAGCGTATTGCAGTTTAGGAAGTATTATCATTTTGAAGGCCAGTAATTTGACATGCGTTGGTGACGCTTTGAGTTTATGCCGTAAAAAGCCTAACTTGCGTGTGGCAGATGCGCAGATGTTTTCTATGTGCTTTGACCACGACAGAGTATTGGTGAACGTTATCCCGAGGTATTTGTACTGGCTTTTTTCTACCACTGGTGCACCATTTATTGAATAAGAAAATTGAAAGGGTTGTTTTTTGTTCGTTACACGAAGTAGAACTGTTTTGTCGGCGTTCAAGCTCATACCCCAGGTAGCGCACCACTGACCAATTCCCGTCAAACTGCTGTTTAACAAAACTTGGTCATCGGTGCCCGTGATTTCCTTGAAAATAAGACAGTCGTCTGCAAACAATTTAATAGAAACTCTCGGGTCAATAGCAGATGTTATGTCATTGATGTAAATTAAAAAAAGAACCGGTCCCAAAACACTGCCTTGTGGAACGCCAGATGTTACACCAAGTCTGTGTTCTGTTTGTTAAATATGCTTTGATCCAGTTAATTATAAACGCAGGAAGACCCAAAGAAGAAAGCTTAGTGAGTAGTTTATCATGGGGTACGCGATCGAAGGCTTTACTGAAGTCAAGAAAGACTAAATCTATTTGGCTAGATGAATCTAAAGCTTGTGCGATTTCATGAGTGGTTGTAACAAGTTGAGTAGTGGTAGAAAGGTTTTTGCGGAACCCATGTTGGAACTCGGAAAGGACGCTGTTTGTTTCCAGAAATTTGTTAATAAAAGAGGCGATTATGTGTTCCAAAATTTTGCAGCAGGTTGATGTTAGTGAGATGGGTCGATAATTTTCCATTTTCAAGCTATTTCCTTTTTTAAAAACAGCCACAACGCGGGCTAGGCGCCAATCATCAGGCAAGACTGAGTGGCGCAAGCATAAACAAAAGATGGCGGTCAAAATGTGCGATATCGGCTCGGCATAACGGCGCAAAAAAGCATTTGGAATTAGGTCTGGCCCTTCTGACGACTTTTCATTTATATCCAGCAGAAGTGCGAGAACGCCTTCGCAAGATATAAAGTCAGGATCAATATAAGTCACATTCGTAAACAGCCCGTTGATTTCAGTCTGGGGAGAGAAGACCGAATGGAAATACTCATTCATTGTATTAGCAATGGTCTTCGGTTGAGTTATAAGGACGTTGTTTTGTTCAATTTGCTCCAAGCGTTTTTTACTGCCGCCCAGATAGCGCCAGAACTTTTGTGGTTGTGTTTTTATAAAATTTGGCAACGAGGTCAAAAAGTATTTCTTTCTGGCTGTAGATAAACTTGCTGAAAGCTGTGTTTTAAGACTCTGAATGAGTTCAGTTCTAGGGGGTTTTGTTTTCTTGGCCCGTTTCAGTTTCCGCTTTAAATGAACGATATTCCTGTCTACCCAGGGACTAGCTCGGTTTGTTTTGATTTTTTTACGAGGGACATAGGTACGAATACAATCGAGGACCATCCTCTTAAATTCAAACCATAGTGAGAGGGGATTTTCATTTGATACGTTGTCGGCAAACGCCCAAAGCTCGTCTAAAATTGCCTGGTCGTCAGCACGTGCAAAGTTACTAATAACTTTTGCCTTGGGCTTAGCGTTTTTAGCACAGTTATTAATGGAACAAGTAATAAAAACGAGCTTATGGTCCGATATACCCTCTTCTATGCAAAAATCATGCTGTAACGTAGCTTTACTGATAAAAACGAGATCCAAAATTGTGCCACCATCACCGGACGGACGGGTGACCTCCTTTACCACTTGGTCCAAGTCACATGCCATCATTATGTCAAGAAGTGGATTATCCACTGTTTGGGAAAGGTGGTCACTTGTCCAGTTTATAGATGGCATGTTAAAATCACCCGCCATAATAATCTTGCCGAGGTTTGTTGCTGTCATATAATCCAAAAGCATCGTTAGAAATTCGGGTGGGGAAGATGGTGGCCTGTATACCGCGCAAACTGTAAACACATGACCCCAGAAAGTTACTTTCAAAAAGAGGCTTTCGTGAGCATCAATCTGCGGAAGCAGAGTGACTGAGAACGATTTTTTTAATATGACAGCAACTCCTCCTCCCCGAGAAGAGCGGTCGCGACGGAATATTTGGTGCGAGTCAGGTACAATACACTCGTCGCTGATCCCATCGTGCAACCATGTTTCACTTATGACCGTCAGATGGGGATCATATTTGTACAAGAGACTTTCTAACTCAGCAGTTTTATTTGCTATGCTTCGGGCATTCACATTTAGGATCCTTAGCTGTTTTGATGCACCGCAAACTTCCCGTCAAGGTACGGCAGGTTCGACTTTGTTTGCAGATGCCATGTGCGCAGTATCGGGAGGTGCGACTTCGTTTGTAGGTGCGACTTTGTTTGCAGATGCCTTGTGCGCAGTACCCGGAAAGGGTTCAACACGAGTTACACGAGTGCTCATGGCAATGCGTTGTTGTCTAGTGTCATCCCAGGTATAAGTTACACCATCGATCTTCAGCTTATCATAGATAAGCGAAACGCTTTTGCCGTTTGCCTTGTCGGCTTTCGCGGATTGCCATAACAGTTTGCGCTTGCGTAGTGTGGATTGACTGTAATCGTTTTGGATGAATATATCAGAGCCTTTGAGTTTGCTGGCATTATGCAGGATAGCTTCCTTCTCCAGGAAATCCTGGAAATATACAATCACTGGTCTATTTCCAACACGCTTCCCGAGACGGTGAATTCTTGCAACAGATGTGCTGGGTTGTTTGAGTATTTTTGTGAACACATTATCGAGGACTTGCGCACGCAACACTTGATCACTTTCATCAGCCTGGTCCTCAATACCATAGACAACAAGATTGGACCGTCGACTGCGGTCTTCAAGGTCAGTTATTTTGTTAATCTGTTGCTCAATTACATTCTCAAGGGAAAGAACTTTATCCTGTAGTGTCTAGATTTGCGAAGATTTTTCGCGTACATCGTGTAACACCTTATCCACTTCGGTCCAACGGCTATTTAACAAAGTGACAGTATTTTCAGTGGCTGTCAGCCTACTTCGGATATCAGAAAGCTCTGTTAAAATTGATGACTGACCCTTCATTAGTTGCTCAAACATTTCTTCGACTGTTGGACCAGGATTTTCTTCTACGTCACCGCAGACGGCGAGTTTACAGGCATGAAAACAACTGTACGCAATGAAAACACATGTCCGTGGGCACGGCAGAACAAGGAGTGTACGATCATCCCTGCGAACTGTGGAATAGGTAGAACTAACCTGGACAGTGAACGAGCATTTCTTGGTTATCGGCATGTTCCCTGCCGCTTCGCCGTGCCCACTGAAGAAGAAATGCTGTGGGCCGTCCTTTATAGCCTGCAGTGGTGTTGTCCCGGTCGAGAGTAGGTCACGAGGTCCAACCAGATGTAGAACCGTTGGTGACCAGTTCTGGCAGAATACGCTGTCGTATCTTGTGTCATGCACAGGAAACGCTTGGCACGTGCTAGTTGTGATGACTAGCAGGAAAGCCTGGACAGTGAACGAGAATTTCTTGGTTATCGGCATGCTTCCTGCCGCTTCGCCGTGCCCACTGAAGAAGAAATGCTGTGGGCCGTCCTTTATAGCCTGCAGTGGTGTTGTCCCGGTCGAGAGTAGGTCACGAGGTCCAACCAGATGTAGAACCGTTGGTGACCAGTTCTGGCAGAATACGTTGTCGTATCTTGCGTCATGCACAGGAAACGCTTGGCACGTGCTGGTTGTGATGACTAGCAGGAAAGCCTGGACAGTGAACGAGAATTTCTTGGTTATCGGCATGTTCCCTGCCGCTTCGCCGTGCCCACTCTATCTGCTTTTGGCCGCAACGCCTCTTGTTTCTCAATGGTGTCTGCGCACCCGTCATGTTAACTTTCTAAGGGATGTATCTAGAGAATCCTTTTTAGGCATTTTTTTTTGTTTCAGATTACCTATTCCTTGTCCTGAATTTCAGGATTGATCAGTACCACGTGATGCGCTTCTTTATTTTTTTATTTTTCCCCCTGCTAGAATTGTGTTTCTTTCCGGGCGTTCATTTTTTGCTTCTTTCGCGTCCAGAATCCATTAGGGCATTCGCTCCTGCTGCGCCCGCATTCACAGCCGACCCGTGTGGAGGACTTTCCCCACTGCAAATCCACATGTGCGTGGGTGCATGACCCGGTGGCATCCTCGAGCTCCTGACTCCCTGGCCTTCGGCCAACCTTCTTGGCTCCACGGCTCTTGCTCCGGCCGTGCCTGCTCTCTACTATCCACTGTGCTACCTTGGTGTGTGTGCTGTGGGTCTTGAACCGGACGTTTGGGTGGTGCTTTCGGTTCCACTCCGGCGCTGCGTACCTCTCGCCGGGAGGCCCTATCTGCTACCTCTGGTACTGTTGAACAGACCGTCATCGGTTCATGGGATTCCTCCAGTGGCGCCAGCGATCCAGCGGCCTCCATGGCTGTTCCTGGGCTGATTTGATCCTGTGGCTGCTGTCCCGGAGGATGCCCCGAGTTCCAAGATCGCTGTAGACATCTCTTTCGTGGACTGTGATGTCATCTTGTGGCTCCGATGCGGATGCTACAAGTTACTCTTTATCCATTGTCGGTTGGCTCGAGGACTGTGCGTCGGCCTTTTCTTCGGAGGGGGGGAGAGTGTGGTAATCCGGCAATAGTGGCGGTGGACAATCCCGCGCGATGGACATGTGCCGGCGGATTATGAAGAGGTGGCGTGAGATGAGCTAGGATAGAACATGGCGGACTCGGCTGGGCTACGTGTGTGCAGCCGGATCGGCTGAGCATTAGACCTCGGCGGAGCGGGACTCCCAGTAAAGGTGTGATCGAGGGGGCTCAGTGTCTTTCTGGGGAACCGCGGCCGGGTGCAAGAACCCCGGTACCACAATACCTACCTACCTACCTTCTACCTACCTACCTACCTACCTACCTACCTACCTACCTACCTACCTGCCTGCCTACCTACCTACCTGCCTGCCTGCCTGCCTGCCACCTGCCTGCCTGCCAGTTCTGCCTGCCTGACTACTTACCCACCTACCTACATACCTACCTACCCTGCCTACCTACCTACCTACCTACCTACCTACCTACCTACCTACCTACCTACCTACCTATACCTACCTACCTACCTACCTACCTCCTACCTACCTACCTACCTACAAACCTACCTACCTGCCTGTGCTTGCCTGCCTACCTACCTACCTACCTACCTACCTACCTACTTGCTACCTACCTATCTGCTACCTACCTACCTACCTACCTACCCTACCTACCTACCTACCTCCTACCTACCTACCTACCTACCTACCTACCACCTACCTACCTACCTACCTACCTGCCTGCCTGCCTGCTGCTTGCCTGCCTGCCTACCTACCTACCAC
>JABSTR010002813.1:0-2500 GCA_013339765.2 Haemaphysalis longicornis | reverse complement strand
TACCTGCCTACCTTCCTACCTCCCTCCTACCCTATCTTACCTACCTACCTACCTCCCACCTTCCAGCTAACCTTTGCTTGCCTCCCTGGCTTTTTTCCACCTACCTACCTACCTACACTTACCCCACCCTACCTTCCTACCTACCTACCTACCTAGCGCCTACCTGCCTACCTACATACCTAACTGCCTGCCTACCTACCTACCTACCTACCTACCTGTCTACCTACCTACCTACCAACCTACCTACCTACCTACCTACCTACCTATCTAAAACCTACCTACCTACCTAAAACCTACCTACCACCCACCTACCTACCTACTACCAAAACCTACCTAGCTACCTACCTACCTAAAAACCTCCTACCTACCTAGCTACCTACCTACCTAAAACCTATCTACCTACCTACCTACCTACCAAACTTCCCACCCCCCACCTACCCCAACCTACCTACCTACCTAACTACCTACCTCATAAACCCACCTACCTACCTGCCTACCTACCATCCTGCAATACCTACCTACCTAAACCTACCTACCTACTAAACCTACCCACATACCTACCTACCTAACCTCCACCCACCTACCTTCCAACTTACCTACCTACCTACCTACCTACCTACCTACCTACCTTCCTACCTACCTACCTACTGTCTACCTACCTACCTATCTACTTACCTACCTACCTACCTACCTAAAACCTACCTATCTACCTACCTAAACCTAGCTACCTACCTAGCAACCTACTACCTAAACCTACCTACCTACCTACCTATCTACTCCTACCTACCCCTACCTAAAACCTACCTATTTACCTACCTAAAACAGCTACCTCCCACGCTACCTACCAACCTAAACTACCTACCTAACTCCCTACCTATCCTACCTACCTACCTAACTACCTACCATCTGCCTACCAAACCTCCTACCTACTTACCTACCTACCTAACCTACCTACCTTCCTAACTAACCTACCTACCTAAACCTACCTACCTACCTACCTACAAAAACCTACCTACATACCTACCTACCCCCCACCCACGAACGTACCTACCTAAGTACCTACCTACCTAAAACCTACCTACCTACCTACCTAAAAGCTACCTACCTACCTTCCTGCCTCACACCTACCTACATATCTAAAACCTACCTACCTACCTACCTAAAACCGACATAACCAAGCCACCCACCTACCTACATACCTGCATACCTAAAACCTACCTACCTACCTAACTATATACCTACATACCTCCTACCTAACTACCTACCTACCTACCTAACTAAAACCTAACAACCACCTACCTACCTAATACCTACCTACCTACCTACCACCTACCTACCTAAAACCTACCTTACCACCTACCTACCTACCTCCACCTAAAACCCTACCTACCTATCTACCTACCTACCTACCTACCTACCTCCCTAAAACCTACCTACCCCCTAAACCTACCTACCTACCTATTTACCTACCTACCAACACACCTACCTAAAACCTACTTACCTACCTACCTACGTAGCTACCTACCAAGCTACCTACCTACCTATCTACCTATGCAAACCTACGTACCTACCTACCTACCTACCTCCTACCTGCCTACCTACCTACCTACCTGTCTACCTACCTACCTATCGACTTACCTACCTACCTACCTAAAACCTCCTACCTACCTACCTACCTACCTAAAACCTACCTACCTAACTCCCTACCTATCTACCTACCTACCTACCTGCCTACCTAAACCTACCTACCTACTTACCTACCTACCTACCTACCTACCTACCTAAAACCTACCTACCTACCTAAAACCTACCTACCTATTTACCCACCCACCCACCAACGTACCTTCCTTAGTACCTACCTACCTACCCCTACCATCCTTCCTGCCTACCTACCTCTCTACCTACCTACCTACCTAAAACCTACCTACCCACCTACCTAAAAGCTACCTACCTACCTACCTACCTGCATAACACCTACCTACATACCTAAAACCTACCTACCTACCTACCTACCTAAAACCTTCATACCTACCTACCTACCTACCAAGCTACCTACCAAGCTACCCACCTACCTACTACCCACCTACCCATCTAAAACCTACCTACCTACCTACCTAAAACCTACCTGCCTAACTACCTACCGAAAACGTACCTAGCTACCTACCTACCTAAAACCTACCTACCTACGTAGCTACCTACCTACCTTAAACCTACTACCTACCTACCTAACTATCTACCTAAAACCTACCTACTATCTCGCTTACCTAAAACCTACCTACCTACCTACCTATCTCCTACCTACCTACCTAAAACCTACCTACCCACCTAAAACCTACCTACCTACCTATCTACCTACCTTACTTTTTACCTACCTACCTACATACCTACCCTAAAACCTACTCTACCTACCTACCTACGTAGCTACCTACCCAGCTACCTAACTACCTATCTACCTATGCAAACCTACGTACCTCCTACCTACCTCCCTACCTTACCTACT
>JABSTR010002812.1:0-43707 GCA_013339765.2 Haemaphysalis longicornis | reverse complement strand
GACGCGACACGGCTTTGCGCCTCATGACGACGACGGTGTCACACTGCCCGCTTGCACAAGTCTATTTGTCAACGTCATGAACGATACATTTCAGGACTATGAAGGGATAGCCGAAGGCAACATGTGGTTACTTCTTGAGAAACCTATCTACATCGAGAGAGAATACGTAATGCTGGAAAATGGGTGCACGCCCGTTTTGCTTATCAATTTCTCAACGAGCGCCGACATCTCGCGAAAGATGGAAGAGGTCGCCGACGTAACACATCTGACTTCACCAGGCACGACACCGGCAGATTCGCATACACGAAGCGTCTTTCTACGTGTCGAAGTTAACCAGAACCTTTCCGCCACACAGAAGAAGGCTTTCGTGAGTCTCGTGCAGGAATTGTCTGACTGCTTCACCACGACGTCCAAAGTCAGCCAGACTCTTGTGACTAAGCACCGCATCCTCACAAACGATGCCGCCCGACCTGTTCGCCAGCACCCTTACAGAGTGTCCCCGAAGGAGCGTGAAGCAATAAAACGGCAAGTCAAAGAAAGGCTAAGCGATGATGTCATCCTGCCTTCGAAGAGCGCATGGTCCTCTCCCTTCGTACTTGTGCGAAAGAAAGACAACACGCTTCGCTTCTGCGTTGACTACCGCCGATTAAATATAATGACGAAACGCAATGTTTATCCGCTCCCAAGGATTGACGACACGTTGCCAAATTCTTCTCGTACCTGGATTGAAGTCGGAATATTTGCAGATTGAAATCGACGAGCGCGACCGCGAGACGGCGGCATTCGTGACACCGGACGGTCTCTATGAATTCAAGGTGCTACCCTTCGGCCTATGCTCTGCGCCGGCTACATTCCAGCGCATGATGGATACTGCCCTCACTGGGCTGAAATGGCAGACCTGTCTTGTGTACCTAGACGCCATGGTCGTTTTTTCTAGTTCATTTGACGAGCACTTGTCATGGCTCAGATGTGTCCTGGAGGCTATTCGCTCTGCAGACTTGACCATCAGGCCAGAAAAGTGTCATTTGAGGTTCGAAGAACTCAAATTTCTTGGTGGGTTGTAAGTGCTGCTTGGGTTAGTCTGTATCCCGAGGAAACGGCTGCCATCCCGTCATTTCCACCCACAAATGATAAGAAGGTTGTGCGACGCTTGCTGGGCCTATGTGCCTATTACAGACGATTTGTCGAGAGATTTTCGAATATTGCCGAGCCACTGACCCGACCTATGCAATAAGATGTGCCGTTTTCCTTGGGCAAGGACCAATGAAAGGCCTTCGAAACATTCCGTAGACGCCTACAAAGTGCAACAGTTGTAGCCCACTTCGATGACACCGCTGACACGGAAATCCGCACTGATGCCAGCAACGTGGGAATCGGCGCTATTCTTGTACAATAGCAGGCTGGGATGGAAAAGGTTATAGCCTACGCTAATCGCACCCTTTCCAAAGCAGAAAGGAATTATTCGGCGTCAGAAAAAGAATGCCTTCCCGTCTTCTGGGCTATCTGCAAATTCCGTCCAAACCAGCATGGCAGGCCATTCAGAGCGGTCAGCGACCACCATGCCCCATGCTGGCTCGCAAACCCTGAGGACCCTTCTGCACGTCTTGCTCGATGGAGTTTAAGGATACAAGAGTACGATGTTACGGTCGTGTAAAAGTCGGGCAGCAAGCACAGCGATGGTGATTGTTTGTCACGGGAACCAATTTCAACCGATTTCTTTTAAGCCGGGGAGGAGGACTTTCCCTTTGCCGGGATGATCCAAACGGACGGTGTGGCTGCCCCCCAACTGGCCTACGTGAAGCTCAGACCACTCATTCAATACCTGCGGGGTAAAAACGCTGGGCCTCCCCGTGCTTTTTTAGAGGAATAAACTCGTTGGGCCTACGCGACAACGTACTTTACAAGCAAAATTACGATCAAAGTAAAGAGAAATTTCTTCCGGCCGTTCCGGCAGAATTACGCACGGAAATATTACAAGCATGCCATGACGAACTTGCAGCTGGGCATGTAAGGGTAACTCGCACATTCGCAAGAGTTCATAAGAAGTATTACTGGCCGAACCTCTTATCCTCGGTTCAACAGTACGTGAAGACCTGTCGGGACTGTCAGAGCCGGAACACGCCACCCTTAAACCTGCAGGACTACTTCACCCACTAGACCCTCCTGATCCACCGTTTAAGCAAATCAGAATGGATCTACTGCGCTCCTTCCCCAAGTCAGCCTCAGGGAACAAGTGGATCACTGTGGCAACTGAGTATTTCACGCGATATGCAGAGCGGCACATTCTTTTTCGGGGAACCGCTGCCGAGGTTGCGAAGTTGTTTCTTAACAAACTGGTCCTCAGACATGGAGCGCCCCCTGTACTACTGACTGACCGGGGGACGGCTTTCACATCTGACTTCATGCGTGAAGTATTGCGCTTGGCCGCACCGTACTCACCGAAAGACTACTGCTTATCATCCCCAAACAAACGGCCTCATGGAAAGTTTTAATGGAACCTTGGCTGCATTTTGTCTATGTACATCGACCTACACTGTAAGACATGGGATGAAATTCTCCCTAATGCCACTTTCGCCTATAATACAGCCATGCAGGATGCCACCCGGTTCACACCATTTGAGCTTGTTTTTGGTCGCCCAGTGACCACAACCCTCGACGAAATGCTCCCTGTGGATAACGACGTGGTAGCCGGCACTGAAGCTGATGAATTCACGGGAACCGCTGAAGAAGCTGGTCAACTTGCAATATTTCGCATCTGTAAGCGACAAGAAATCGACGCCCAGCAATATAACCTGAGACGACGGAATCTGGAGTATCTTCCCGGACACCTTGTTTAGGTAAGGACGCCTATCCGCCTCCTTGGGCTGTCGGAGAAGCTGCTTCGCCGCTACTTCTGTCCCTACAAGGTTAGCCGACGTATCCCTGACCTGAACAAAGTGTTACCTGAGAGTAACTCCAACGTTTCTTCTCGAAGCCGACCAAGTTCTGAAGTTGTGCACGTGGTGCACCTAAAGCCATATTACGACGGGCCATTGGACACCCCCGTTTGACCTACTGTATGTGTACTATTTCCCGGTTACTGCTGCACTTTTGCTGCCTTGTGTTTCGTCTGTTTGTTATTTTGTTTTGTGTATTCTTTTTTTCGTTGCCTCTTCGCGTACACGTTGCCTCCAGTGGCATTGGGGCGGTGCCACGCCGGAGGGGAGAGCAATGCAGCAGGTCCCGTGGTACAGTTTTAACTTCCCGCCAAGTCCATAGTGGTGTACCTTCCCGTTTTACGTTAGGTGGTGCTCGAAAACAAGGAAGAAGACGAAGAGTGCGCTCCAAACGAAGAGACAGAGGAAGAAGACCGTGGAACGGTTGAGTCTAGCTAGAGCTTGTTGCTTGTGGGGACACGTTTGCCTTGTCTAATAACCACAGTTTACCTTTTAATTGTAACCCTCGTTACAATCTTTCCGTCTGTGCTTTTTCAGTTTTACTTGCATTCCTATTCCTTTTGAACGCCTGTACCCCCTTCCTTTTTCCCCTCACTATGAACTTACTATTTTCACTGTCTCGCCATGCAAGGGGATTCTTGCCTACCATCTGATAACTTATCTCCTAATTGGGCTTTCCCACAGCTTAACCCCCTGTACCTCGTGTGGCTGGGGGGGGGGGGTGTTTCAACTTGTTCGGCGGCCTTTGAGGCTCCCGTGCATCCGCTCCCCATATCTCTTCGACACGCAGACACCCTATGCCTTTGGCGCCGGATGCGGCCTAAACAGGAAACGTGGAAGGAGAGGTACAGGGAGCCGTCTTTGAGGCCGACGAAAACACGCGCCCTCTGCATGCGGGGGCTTCAAGGCGCGCACACGTATGCGTACTGCTCCCTTCTCGTACCCGACGCAGACCGAGGGTGGTTACAGCTCGTTGCGCCTGTCAACCACGCAGTTATGTGTCACCTATCGTTTTTCGGCTATACAGACAATTATGCGTCTCGTTCGTTCACTCCCTCTCTCGGGTATTTCTACATTTTTACTGTATTTTTTTGTCCTTTCTTAATCCTGCCGTTCTTTCTCACTTTTTAGTTCTCGCTTCTTCATCTCTTTCCATCTCCCTCTCACTTATTTTTGCTTCATTTTAACCCTTCCTTATTGCTACCTTTCTGTCTCGCTTTTTAATGCTCTTTTCACCTTTCCTCATCTCTTTCCACCTTAAAATGTACGTCACCGCCCTGGGACCTTAAATGCTTGAACTGTACATGAACGACTTCCATGCTGTAAGACATCACTCTTGATAACGCATGGTCCCCGTCAGAAACGTTGTGTCAATAATTATTGTTAGGTTTCCATTAGGATCTTCTTACGTGTATATATATGTAAATGTATATATATATATATATATATATATATATATATATATATGTGTGTGTGTGTGTGTGTGTGTGTGTGTGTGTAGATATAGTTATACATATATATATATATATATATCTATATATATATATTATATATATAATATATATATATATATATATTATATATATAATATATCTATATATATATATATATATATAAGGGAAGAAAACTTCGAACAAGGTAAAAAGCCCGATTGTGGCCTACGTTTCAGAAAGAAGAACTTGCTTTCCTCAGGCAAAGTTCTTTTCTAAGCAAGTTCTCTTTGCTGAAACGTAGGCCACAATCGTGCTTTTACCTTGTTCGAAGTTTTTCTTCTCTTGTGTTCTCTACCATCTTCAAAGTTCTACTACTCCCTATATATAAATATATATATATATATATATAGTAAAAAGGGCGCAATAAAAAACATAACAAGTTCACTTCGAAAACATAACTTTACATCGACGTTTCGGACGGGGACCGTCCTTTATCAAGAGTTTGATGACTCTTGATAAAGGACGGTCCCCGTCCGAAACGTCGATGTAAAGTTATGTTTTCGAAGTAAACTTGTTATGTTTTTATTGCGCCCCTTTTTACTATTTAACCTTCACTAGCCTAATCGTTTACCTTATATATATATATATATATATATATATATATATTTATTTATTTATTTATTACGAGAAGGGCTGTCTTAGGTTGCCGTGACAAATATCAAAAATGGATATAGCTTTTATCAAAACTGTTTATTGGTCGACGTTTCCGTCAGATGCCTACCATATCTTTCCCTTTGCTTTCCGAGGTTTTCTTGACTGCCAAACTTTATTTCTGGCTTATTTCCGACAAGCCCCTCATTTCCTATTCTGATTCGCTATATATATATATATATATATATATATATATATATATATATGTGTGTGTGTGTGTGTGTGTGTGTGTGCGTGTGAGTGTGTGTGAAATGCTGTTCTGCTTCCTGCCATTACAAGTCACAACGTATGTGGAACAACAACAAAAAAGAAAATTTTAAAGCCACTGGTAGCACCAAAAGAAGCAGTCATACGGACTGTAAAAGTGTCATGGTATGCGACGACAGAACAGTATTTGACTAGGTTGTATCTGCTCAAAATACTCTATTATACGCCTTCAGATTGTTCGGAATCTAGAGATTGCAATGTGAAAACACAATCAGCCATTTACGTCTATCCGTCAACCACTTATGCCATGCCACTTCTTATGAGTTGTGGGAATCGTGGAGAACCGCGACCTGCGATACCGAGCCAGCGCGCGCTTCGGGAGAGACGCTTGTGCGCTGGAACCGGTCCGGCGCTCCGCTGGTTCGTCGGCGTCCCCCGAGAGATGGCGCCACCGATGTATGCGGGGATAGGCGCGCGGGCGCGGGCGGCGCGAGCGTGCGCGCACGGGAGAAAGGAGAGTCTCGTCGGAGACCCGGTCGGGACGAGATCGGCGGAACATGGCGGCGGTGATGGATACTTGTGTCTCAGGTGGGAGCTTTGTTTGTCGCGCGCCGTGAGTGCCTGCCTCCCGTTCGCGGTCACGACCCGGACGGCGTGATTCGTGAACGCCGTCGAGCCTTGTGCTCGCATGCTTTGGGATTCCCCAAATAAACGGCTGTGCTTCGGCACTACTGTCTACTGTGTTCTAGTATCGGCGAACCTCGCTGGGCTGCCGTAGCCATGGGAGCCCGCGTGGTTGACACGCCGGGAGCTAGCGTGGGGGCCTACTCCAGAGAGCTGGCAAGGCCCCCGAGGAACCCCTCATGTATCCCACATGGCGCCCGAACGTGGGTCTCGTATTCGGACGAATTCGAGGTTGCTAGCTCTCCGAGAAATGCGTTGCTGCAGTCGTAGCCCGCTACCCTTTGTCCGGAAGACTTCGGACGAAACGCCTCGCGCCAGTCGGTTGCAGGCAGACAGTTATGATGCCCGATACAGCCGTGACGGCAAATGCGTAAACCTTCCTACACGCACCAGGCGGTGAGTCAGTAGGATACCTCCGAGCACCGCAGTCGCGGCCCGCTTGCGAGACGGGAGGGTGCGTAGGCCTTGTTCCAACATGGCGGCGGGTCGCCTTCCTCGTAGCGCCGTCCCCGCGCAGTCGCGCCGGCGGCGCCGTTGAAGTTTCCCCCAGGCGCGGCGGACACTACCGAGCGAGGGGTGCGGTGTTTTGGGAGTTCGCAAGCCGCACGATGAGCCCGCCGCTACTGCGCTTCGAGTCCGAGGCGGAGTGTTTGCCGATTTGACGCCTGACAAAGAGCGAGGGGGATCGCTGAAGAATCAGTCTCCTCTCGCTGCGGGGGGAAGCGGGAGCAATGGGACCGTTGTCTCCGCGCTTCCGGAGTGCGTGCGTCTCGATGCCGTGAAGTCTCCGCTCGAGATTGCGTTTAGGCAGTAAGAGCTTCGCGCGGCTCGGCAGCGGGCTCGTTGGTCGCGAGAGATCGCCAGTCTTAGTAAGAGACGGACTCTCAGGCGACCTATACCGGTGATGTGCGCCCGTAAGCCGCTGGTATTGCGGTTGGCGCTGGCTCTACGGCAGCTTGTATTGCTGCGAGTGAGTTGCATGGAGCCCGCCTGCTTGATGCTGACGCATGCTTTGCCGACCAACGCACCAGGCCGAAATAGCTCGGACGGGCGTTTCGATGCCGACAACCCGTAATAGTCAGGCGAGCTGCCTCCATGCGGGGGGGCCTGCTGGAGCACAGTTGCCGGACTCGTGATTCCGCGAGCAAGCGAACGTGCAAGGGGGAGTCCCCTCGGGCATCTTTGTTACCCTATTTGGCGAGATCGTCGATAAGGTTTCCGGCCAGTCACAGGAGATTGCGGAGTCCCGCTGCTCCCCACTTCAAGTTCGGGAATCGTTTAAACTGGACGGTGAGAGCGAGACCTGCAGCATACGGATACCACCGGGAGCCACGCCAGTCACCACTGCCACGGACAGCGAGGATGGCCTGCTGAACCACCGGCGGGGCCGAGCGCGGTTCGTGGAGCTGCTACTCCAGTTGCTGCTCCGGCCTGCCGGGCGGCAGCCAACCGTTCGGGAGGACCTGCGGCCGAAGCGGCCACGGAACCCAGGAGGCGGCGGTATCTGGCGCCTACGCGAGCGGCGCGAGCCTTCGGGCAGCCGCAGTGGGCGCGGCCGTTCCTGTTGCCGCCTCGAGCTGGGAGTGGGGGTCCGCATCATGGCGCGACCCCGGCGTTCGTCGGCTGCGGCTGCAGCTACCCCCCGGGCCTGCCAACCTGCTGTGCTGCCCAACCGCGAGAGACTTGGGAACCATTGCAATGTGTTTGGCGGGTTTGTGAGGCGAGCATTCGCGACGGCGGCATCGTGTGGCGAACTTTGGTGTGGAGTGGCGTTCGGTGGCTGTTTTGCTGACTTGAGACGTGACGAGTGTGGTGCACCGTGGCGTCACTCGAGCTCAAGTGGCGTCCAGTTTTAGGGGGGGAGGAGTGTGGGAAGCGTGAAGAACCGCGACCTGCGATCCCGAGCCAGCGCGCGCTTCGGGAGAGACGCTTGTGCGCTGGAACCGGTCCGGCGCTCCGCTGGTTCGTCGGCGTCCCCCGAGAGATGGCGCCACCGATGTAGTGCGGGGATAGGCGCGCGGGGCGCGGGCGCGCGAGCGTGCGCGCACGGGAGAAGGGAAGTCTCGTCGGAGACCCGTCGGGACGAGATCGGCGGAACATGGCGGCGGTGATGGATACTTGTGTCTCAGGTGGGAGCTTTGTTTGTCGCGCGCCGTGAGTGCCTGCCTCCCGTTCGCGGTCACGACCCGGACGGCGTGATTCGTGAACGCCGTCGAGCCTGTACTCGCATGCTTTGGGGATTCCCCAAATAAACGGCTGTGCTTCGGCCACTACGGTCTACTGTGTTCTAGTATCGGCGAACCTCGCTGGGCTGCCGTAGCCATGGGAGCCCGCGTGTTGACACGCCGGGAGCTAGCGTGGGGGCCTACCCCAGAGAGCTGGCAAGGCCCCCGAGGAACCCCACCATATATCCCACAGAGTTACGCCAGCGCCCGGCGTGGTCATTTTCGTTTTACCGAACAAGTTATCGCTACAATTGTTGTTCTACATTTAACTATTGCAGGTAAATAACCTTGGAAGTAATTTTAGCTCCTTCAAAACTGCCAAAATGATTGACTAGTACCTTTTCAACTTGCTTTTTGTCGTCATGCTGAGTGTGCGTAAAAGCGTTTATACAGTATCAGTTTCTACGGACGGCCATCCTTTTAGCTGTGTCTCGAAAAGGCACTTCTTTATGTTTTATGCCACGCTGTTTTTATCCCTGTGTCAAGTTGCTGCGTATTATGCAAGTGTGTTCGCGTGGCGTTTTTACCTTTTTAAGCGGAAGGCGCAATAATTATATCTGACAAGTCTGGTTTCGCTAAGGTATGAAGTTAAAGCCATAAAGTCAATGGTGGGGCGTGCGGTGTTTTCAATCTGCTTTGTTTGTAGCATTTTCCCATGCGTCGTCTCTCCAACTGCACCGCAGAAAGATGGAAATAGTTACGCTTCACTTCCATACAACTCAACACAAACGTGTTGATCTGTAAATGCAAAAACAACGATGCATAATGAAATCATGCCCCCTGACATAGCTACAAATAAAGTATAAGGCGTTGCGATATTTCGCCGAAATTTCACCTTGATTTCTCATTGCGCACTTGAAGCGTGTATTGCGTAGGAGCTCTTTGAAATCTAAGTCGTTCTTGCTTTACGGGTTTATTGTAGAAATAAAAGTTTGTATAAAGGATATTTAAAATCTTGAAGCCGGTAAGAACCTCTAATTAATTTGTTTATTGCTCCTTTTTTGTCACATAAATTCTACGCCTAAGTGTTGCACGAGCCATGCAAGGTATAATTGTTTGCTAGTCTTTACAATATGGATCGCGGTCGGTTGTAGTGAGATACTGAACGCCTCTTCCAGGTGCTGTGTCGCTGTAATATCCCAGTCGACCTTTTGTCAAAGGGTCCTCAGGAGGACAACTTTCTTTCATTGCTTCCTCGTAGCCCCCAGGGCAATACCGGGAATAAAAATTGCATTCTCGGTGATTCACAGATGCAAGAAAAAGGCGCCACGCTCTTTGATGACTGCACGGTTTCACTGAAAGAAAAACATATACATTGTGTATATTTTTATTATAAGAAATATTTTATACAAAAAGATTCTTTAATACTAAAGAAAGTTCTCACAATACTACACAAAATTTGTTTGCACAAGTTTTGATTACTCACAATCAAACAAAACATGAGCACTGAGTTTGCGAGTCAGTGAGCGTGTTGAGCATACATTCAATTTACAGCTTTCACCAAAAATATAATAATAATAACACTTTATTGATGGCATTAGTGCAATACAATACAAGAGACAGGCCTGCCAAAGCCGCAGTGGGCTTGACTGGCGCTTCCTAGCAGACAGTGACAGAGCCATCGGTAGCAACTAATTCGCACAAAAACAACAATGAAATGAAAGTTTGGAAACATTACAGGATTCCTATCACGCGTTAATGTGTCTAAGAGCCTTTCTGAGATTACGTTTCGTTTTAACTTGTAGTATATAGGGCGGATGTGAATTAAACATTGCCGCGACATAGTAGTTACGGAGTCTTCTACCGTATCTTGTATTACGGCGGGGTGTATCGTAAGGATTCTTAGGTCCCAGCCAATGAGCAGGCACATAGGGAATTTTGTAGTTGCTGTACCAACAATGTTTTGAGACAACAGTTTCGAACCACAGAGACTTGAAATCTCGTAATGAAAAATTTTGAACATATCGGCGTTCTGGGAGAGATCATAACCAACACTCTTCAGGATACCACGAAGGATGGAATTAACCCGGTTTACCAAATGTTGGGCGCGATGACCATATATAGATATCCCATACGGGACTACACTGTAGCATAGGGCATCAACTACGAGCTGTTGTGCCGACAGTGGCTTGTAGATTTTAAGTACAAAACACAAGACGCTGAGCGAAGTTTTTGATAAACATGCGCGAAATGAGATTTCCAGGATAAATCACTGTCGAAGAAAACACTAAGGTATTTACTGAACGGCGTATTGCACAGGGTTACACGAACAAGGTTGCAACATTATGTGCACCAACATAATGGGGACGATATGGTAATTTGCTTCACAGGGTTGTGGAAACAGATTATTTGAGTTTTTGACTCATTTATATCGACCACGTGACACTAAAACTAGTCCATCACTTTTGTGGTTGCCGTTTGTAAAGAGATCGCCTTAGTATTATTACGAGTGTAGGAAACAAGGACAGTGTCATCAGCGTACTGATATAATTTGACGTTCACAACATCCGATAAATTGTTGAAATATCAGGTAAATAGTAACCTACCTAAAATTGAACCTTGAGGGATGTCAGCTTTTATTTCCATCACGTTTTTACGAAATTTTCTAATAGACACAAATTAGTGCCTGAGTGATAAGAATTTTTTCAGCGGCCGCAAAAAGGCACCCTGAAAGCCTAGCAAGGGACGTTTAGTGAATAATATATTATGACAGACGCAGTCAAATGCTTTGCGAACGTCGAGGAACACTGCACTAGCAATCATAGTATTGACCTTATTTCGAAGCTCTTTAAACCGAAACCGGTAAGCATTACAATAATAACTTCTGTTTGATTGTACGCATAGCCAATCTTTTGCACTGATTGCCGCGAGTATATCTGGCGACATCCAATTTAAGGTCCAAGTTACGTTGTTTCAATAGAAGGCAAAATTGTAATCCTAGTTCGAAGACGAACGGATGATTTTTTATCGAGAAAGACTCGAAGAACGTTTAAAATTTTTACTGCAAAATTTTAAGCGTTATTTAACGTAATAATGTGCGTACATAACGCAATAAGCAGAAATCTCTGCAGTTACCCCTAACAGCCTCATCCAAAGCATTATAACAATTATCCGCATGTTTTGTTTAAAACGATGCAACAGCGAGATTGATGAAGGGCCCTTCAATGAACATATACTAAAATTCTATGATTTGCATCACGTATTCAGATAAAAATATCCTGCTTTAAAAACACTGTGACTATTAAAAATGTGGTCATGATAGAACCCGTTCAAAGATCGCAATAGTGAAATATTCTGATGGCCTTTAGTATAACACGGTGGCAGATGACGGCATGCTTGCACGATGGCAAGATGTTGAATGTGGGCATGATGGTCGACGACAGAATGTTGGTAGATCACCATGGTGACGGAGGTAGTGTAAGCGATGGCAGATTGGATGACGCTATGAAGGCAGATATAGATGAAATTGCAAAAAAAGATTACGGCGTAAAAAAACAGGCTGCACATTTGTATCTTTGAACTCATTTTATTTCTTGTGAGAAATTTTATAAAACCAAACTTGGAGCAAATAAGTGAGCTCCTAGTCAGGACTTGCGTTTTTCCTTGTTTTTTTGTGTCGCGTCCATTGTTCTGCTATCCTGCCACAATGATCACTAAATTCATCAAGCATCTATATTATGGGAGTTGTTTAGAGGTGCGTGCTGAGGTGCTTGAAAGTTTAAAAGGAAACAAACTTGCTTTTAACTTCGACTGTATTGCCCTGAAATAAATATACAAAAAGATGACTATCTCCGAACAAGTGGGCAGCTGAAAAGAAAAAAATCGTTTGTTACACACCAAAGCTTACACAACACAGATCAACTCAATACAAATGCATACTCACAACACACAGTCTTTCGTTAGCACTAACGTCGTGATTCCGATGTGGTTTTTTGCTTCTGATTGATTAGCTTGCTGCCATGCTTCATCGCCACAAAAATTAAAAATATGAAAAACAAACCATTCCCCAAGCTCAGTCCATTGACTAAATAATTTGAAACCATCCGGCTGGCAATCCCTTCAGACCAAGGCACGGTGCGATTGGAGGAACCGAATGCACGTTGCCCTTGGAGGCACCGAATGCTAGCAATGACTATCCCGAACAAGCATATAAGTAAAAACATTGCTACAGTATGAACCAGTGTAGTAGCTTGTACTCTACAGTTGACCATTCAGAGAAAATCCGGCGTTAAGAAAATGGTCCTTTTCCTAATTTTATCTGCTTGAACAGCCATTTAAAAACAATGCAAATAATTTTCACAATTCATTACTTCTACAATTAAGGAGAAGCCTTTGAAATCCTCATTTCTAGGCGAATCGCAAAGAACCATGTGATATTATCAGTCGGTCACACAACTAGCGTGACGTCACGTTATTCGCCAGAAAAAGATTTCTCTTCATGTGACCAGTGAGGCAACCGCTTCAGCTGTCTATACAACCATATTCCGTCGAACTGGCGGTCTTGCAGGGCTTTCCTATTTGTGTTTGTGATCGTTTTCATATGCGCTCAGAATTTTACCGTTCCATGTGTCCTTTGGGCGGACATGAATATCTTCGCCGCTCGACTACAACAGGCGAAATCATGGTACACTAGAAAACGCCGCGTAAAAGACCATTTTTATTTGTAGCCCGGCATTTAGAGGTCTTGTTTTTTATCATTTCCAGTTGAACGCCTATGCTGCCAGCCATGCACTAGCATAACCCACTGACCAAAAATCACGGCATTATTTATTGCAGGAAAGCAATCGAACTCGGTGCACGGAATTCTCGTTCCTCATTTTCATGGTTCACGAGTAAAAGTCGGGTTGTTTAATTTCTCGTACCCGATGAACCGTTGATAGACCTGTGTAAGCTGTTAAATTCAATTTTAAGCAATCATTCATTTGTCTTTTAAAGTCAGAAACTTCGCGCCCGTAAAATAAAGGCATGCGTGGGAAAGAATATTGGCTAGCAGAACGAAGACGGTGTACATACAATAAAATTTAAAATCCATCAGTGACATAGTGAAGTACAATTACAGGATTGTACAAGAGGGAAAACAATGCTCAGGAGCAAAGCCCAAACTGATAAACTTGCCGCAAGCAGATGTACTTATAAGATAATGACTCCGGGTAGCACAAGGAACTATTGACAATTTCCATCCATTCAGGTGTAGCCAGATGTCTGAAAATGAAAGGTAGGCTTAGCATCACCTTCCAGTTTAGCAAGCTGGTGCCGTTTCGAGCCTTCGACAAAATAATGTTGATGATCTAGCACAGTCACTATACAAATTCAGTTAACAGGCCGGTGAGTCATTTCTCACCGAAAAACATATTTTTTGAGTGGAAATGTATCTCCACTGCAGATTTGAATGGGGAATCTCTCTTTGTTGGGCAGGGGTGGGCCGGTATATTCGTGCAGATACTTCTGAGATATTTTTTACTGCAATTCGCACTGCGGGCTATTTCGTCGGTATCTGTGAGTTTTTCCAAGCAAACCATCAATCCAATATTCCAACCTAGCATGGCGGAGGATGGGACGTTTAGGGGCAGTGCATTAAGATTGTCACTAAAATCCATCACAACCCCAGAAAAATCGAAATTGCATGAACACAATTCAATACTTGGTGCCACTGTTTTTATTTTAACCATAGTCATAAATATCAGTTTTTTAACTAATGTAAACTTGAAGCTAATAAATTTGTTATTGTTATATTGCCCAGTCTTTTACTCTGGTCTCCAGCATACGCCTGTGTATATACCTAGTTTTTCTGGCAAGATTGATCTATCTGAGGGCAGCTGTTCGACATAAGGTCGATGCGTGTTTTTAATTACAGAATGCTGCAATATTCGTTTATGTATTCGTGATTGGTAGTAATGTTTTTCTTAGCAGCCCAGTGCATTATATAATAATATGTATGAATTGTGCCACCACTTGCAGTACTGGTAAAGGTTCTCCTTGTGAATACTTAGCATCCAGTTTCCTTATTATTGGACATATCTAGATAGTGGCATTGGGTATTGCACCAGGAATAATCACTGCAATACAAAAAGCCCGGACCACAGTTCAATCCAACGCCCCACAACTTCAGGTGTCTACACGGAGACTTCTTCGGGTAAAAAGCACAGGTGACGGGATGTTCCATTTGTGGGTGCTGTTCAGACTTCTGAAACGCCTTTGTGTGATTGTATAACAGGGAGTGAATTCTCATCGTTGTGAACATTTCATGTCCACTTCAAGGTGCCTGTGGCAATCAAGCCCTGCTTAGCTGAGACCAGACACCATATCGGACGCAGCACATCGATAGCTAAAAGGCCCTCACAATTGCCACTTTTTTTGGCTGAAACGAATACGAACTGGACATTTTTAAAACAAACAACTGAGAGTTCTGCCCAAGACAAATGTGTGGTTGGCATGCCTTCTGCACTCACAACCAGTGGTCTAAACAGTTGGGAACACAACAATATGCTTTAGCCAATACAGCTGCACACAGGACTGCTCGCACCAAGGAGGAAAAGGGGGGTGAATCCTGAAATGTTTAACTTGGGGTAGAGCGTCCTAACTCTATCGCTACATAAAGTGTATTGATAAACAAATTCACGGCTTTAAGCAATGTAGCAAGTCGTTGCGGCGTGTCAGCTTTCTTCCACGATTAGCAATTTTGAAATAGTCCAAGGAAACCACATATGAGAACAAGGGGAAAGTTTCGCAGATATATGTTCACTACATCAAAATATTTTTTTCTAATTAAACTATTGTTATTTATTGTTCCTTCCTTCGCTTACCCATTTTTGCCTTCTTGCACGCTGATTCCACCAAATGAAACCCTGAATTTAGCACTACACACAAAAAAATGTAGAGACAACCTTAAGGCTGCAAGAGTGAATAGCTCGAATTTTAGGCTGTCTATCTTGACTATCACCCAGTCTTCTCTCATCCAAGCTCCTTACGAGTGGTTTCACAAAACGTCTAAGTGCAATCAATAGCACAGCCACTGTTGTGATCTAAGTGCGAGGCACATACTACAGTATTAGATTGCAACTCGGCACAGATGGCAGCTATTATTAAGACGTAGCACTCTTGCTCTAGCCACCTGCCCAGTACGCAAGAGGTCAGAACTAGCTGCGCCTCTGTAGACCACAATGCCTGATCAGTCAGTGCGATCCCTGTGCCACCCATCTGAACTCCAGTGGTGGGATAGTGCAAATACGCACCACATATTCCTTGTTGCATGAATTGAACTTTTTGATGATGCTGCCCTACAGCTTGGAATGTGTCGCCTGTTATTCCAATTGAACGTGTCATGTCAGGTGTGGCAAATGAACATGTCCATTTTTGCTTATACTATTTCTCTCTTTTTCACTAAGAACTGACACATTTCGGTTGTCGGTTGAGCAGCCCAGTGTACAATGTGAGCAAAGGTACAGGTTAAGATTTTACATAAAGGCATTAAATACAGTACATATTCCCTTAATCCAAACTCAAGCAATTAATTGCTCAAATGAAGCCAACCCGCATGTATACAACGCTATCCGGAAACCAAAACACCTGTTCAAACACTCTCCCAGTCAATCCAAACAAGCTCTAGTAAATGAATGTCACTGTGCACATTATAGCAAGACAATGTACAATTATATAAAACAAGGTGTCGATCCCTTGCAACTAACCTGAAAAACAGTCGAGAATATCTGCTGAGGAGTCCTTCTAGACAATCACAGTAGGCCATGCACGCTTATCTACACAGCAGTCAGTGTAGGAGTGTAACAGTCAGGGACCTGAAAGACAGATTTTATTAGGAAACTACAATCAAGTCACATGTTCCCCAATCCTTTTAAATCCTTTATACAATATAACTGTGTTCAGCAAGAAAAAAACATGCAGCTGGACGGAGGGGCAATGTCAGCAGTCGTGAATGGTGTCTAGTCCTTTGTCCTAGCTGCAATGTATTTCTTTCTGCTGTGCCCAACGTGCAAATAGCCACATAATTATTAAAAAGGGAAGCTCCGTATTATACAAGTAATCCTAAACTGCTTACTTGTACGAACAAGTTTCGGAGGAGCACAAGAAACATTGTATTAAATTCAGGGAAAACAACATTACGATATGGTGATCCCTCGGTATCACAATAATGTCTAACTCATTCCCAGACCAGTGAGAATAAGTATGGGCACGAAAAGATGTCGAGATGTGCTCTCTTATCATAACTTCGGCACATTATTCCCTCCTCTCTCTTGCGACAAAGTCCAGACTTAAAGGGAAATAACAACTATGTCTTAAGGATTATGCTAAAGGAGGCTGGTGGGCGATGTGGTGAAATACTGAATAAAATACATGCCAAACAATCTCTTGGTTCTGACGTTTTTTAATGGGATTGCAGCTTAAACCAGGTTAAAGTCAACTTCACGTGCAGTGCTTGAAGCCCATGTGATGTGTCAGTGCAAGTTTCAAGTGGTTCTGGCAATATCATGGCTTCCCCTTCTTTATGTTTAAACCTGCATCTAATTGGGTCTCATTCATGACCGCAATGTCGGAGGGACCTATAGGGCATTAAATATAGGTTGTAATGACATTCACATGCATGAAACCCATTGGAAATATATTCAAAAATTGGAGACACATTTGTATTGGCGGCAACGACAGAAACAATTATGCAGGAGCATATAGCCAGTGCCTCATATGTAAGGCGACGATCAAGGGGATGTCCTGTTTTAAAAACATAAAAATACAGTGCGCCATAACCATTGCACATCTGAAAAACGGCGGTTATACCATACATTCTATAGCAGTCCACTATCGCCTTTTGTTTATATCAAGCAGTGTGTTTGACAACCGGTGTAATCTCCGCTGTCCACCAGCTACTACAAAGAGACCTCCGGCCTTAAATGGTGAATGGAAAAAGCTGATTTTCCTGCAGAACCAGTGCACATGAGACCAACAATTTTTGGAGCACCTGCTTTCGTGCGGCTGAACTCACCCGCAGATTGAGAGCCGAACGCAAATTAAGACTTAGCTGCAGGCCTGGCCTCGAATATTCGGTTTCAGTAATAGACGTTCAGCAGTGCTTTAACACCCACGATGCGCGTTTAGTCTTGCTTACTCCGCTGTCCCAGGCGTGTATTTTCAACGTGGTAGCAAATTCGGATTGAATGCAAGTTATTGGTGCTATCGGTACACGTGCACACCAATTTATGCTTGTTATTGAACCACCGAAACACTCGATCATTCACTGCGAGTGCGGGGCGTGGCCTGTGACGGCAGTTTCAGCAATCGGACCCTCAGTCGGAACGCAGACGTCCTTCTTTGTAGCATTGCTACTAACCGAGTGATCGCTTTGAAAAATACGAGTATCTACAGTGTAGGGTAGTTTGTTTTGCGTCTGGCCTGAAAGATAACCAAAGTGCACCACCGCGCTCCAGGCGCGAAATATGATGCGAAGTTTGCGATTTCTTATAACAAGTCCCTACAAAAAATTAATTTGAACTGTTATAAATTGAAGCGGGAGCGGCGTATCGGTGTCACATTGGTCGACCTTGCGTATTGACGATCTGTTGAGAGCTAGAAACTGTTTAGCCAACGTTTCAAGATAATCCATTTCACCAAATAAAAAACAAAGTAACAGCTGTAACATTGACTCTGGTCGGAGATGCCCAAAGCACAAGCGCAACAGGGTGTACAATTTGTATCCAGTTTTTGCATGGCTCCTCGAGCAATTTTTGCATGGGATGCAAGGGCCTCCCACAGTACGATGATTGTATTCACCGTATTCTTTGTCTTAAAAAATATTGAAGGCCAAATAATAGCGACTATACTATATATAAAATGATAGCATAACTCTTTTTGATGAGACGGCACTCTGTTGCAATTGTTAGCAAAAATCCCGCCCGAGTCATCAGAGCATAGCCGGAAATGTTACGAGCAGCGCCTCAAAACATGGTTTTCGGAGGAAGTGGTTTCATGAGAAAAATAAACCAACTAATAGAAAAATTGGTCCAAAGACCACTAGCTCGACGGCACGCGACGAGCAACCGTCGAGTATGTTGTGTCCATCGAGGCTGCCAGAGGGCCTGGCGCCATGTCTAGGTATGAAAACTGTTTTTCTATCATACTGGAAACACCGCAAAACCACAGACTAACAGTCCATCGTCTTTGCGCAGGTTTTATAAGCACTCAGTATCAACATGCTTAATTTCCAGTCTTTCTGCTTTTAGATTGCTTGTACGTCTGTTTTCTGAGTCGGCAAAGTGCAATAGACTACTCAAGCACCTTTCTTATATCAAAGGTCATCTACATCGCCCCAACCTTACTCTCAGCAAACGTGACACTGAAGCCATCAATCGCCCCTTCCGCAAATCAATAAAAATCTGTTAAAATTCCTATGTTCACAGCGACCACTCAATTCTTTCAATGAGGCGTTCAGAACTCATCTTGGAACTCGTTGAAGGTCCTCTGTCGAGTCAACGTCTCCGCCTGAGGGAAAGACCAATTGGGCCGGCACTTTTACAAGACATCAAATTTTCAACCCCACAGACCTCGAACAGAAAACCTCTCCCCCATAATTTAGTCCAATGCAATCTCATCGGCCCTCTTCCAATAAACATGCATCCCGCTTACGCTCTGGTCGTCGGCATGCTCGTTTTCAAGCCTAAGAAGGAATTTACGGTACAAATGCTAATGTGTCATACACAGATGCCCGTCCTTACTCCAGTTCTCATCACTTAGCCATGGTAACTCTCAAAGAGTAGAACGTCAACTGCGCCTCAATCAAGGACCACATCTAGCTGGGCGGCGGAAGCAGTTGCTGTGTCCACCACCTTCACTAAAATTCCCGCAATAGTTGCTATTACGGACTGTCAAGCAGTCTGTCTAGCAGGCAACGTGGGCTGAACTGCATGGAGAGGTCTCGCCACCAGGTGGCCGAGCTGTTCCAATGCCCTTCGCGTCAGCTCCGAACAAAACAATGTTTCTTAAATTAGTGGGCCTCTACATCCGACAACTGAACCGCCTCAACGCGTTTTAACCTTCCGGGAGCCCGGAACAGTGTGTTCCCTGACTCTCCCTTGATTTTTACGCCCAAGAGAAATTTTTTTTCTCTCGCGACCATGCCGCCGCGGAGCTGAGCCTGACCTCTAGCGCGAGCTCGGTTCCACCAGCTCCTCGCCGCGCCGGCCTGAAAACGTGCGCCTGGCTGTGTACGGGCGCGTGCTATTAGCACGTGCACCTCCGGCTCCGGTGCCCAGCTCCTCCTCGTCGGCCTTCATGGCAGACGTTTCAAATTCGTTCACTCCCGCCGATGCAAGCGACTCGTCGGCTTCGCCTTCCCACCCAATAGAGTACGTGGTCGAGGGTGAGGACATTAACCCCCATGTGCTCACGGAACCCGGATGGCTCAACAGTCGCCGGAAGATCACCGCAGCATAAGCCACAGCAGCAACACGGACCACCCAAGTCCCCACCGCTGGCGACCAGCAAGGCAAGCGCCTCCAGAAACGACACAAACACAAACCCACGCCACCTGAAGACCCCCTACCGGACAACGACATTAAGTGATCCTTCGTCCAAAATGAGGCCTTGACCTAACTCGTGTCAACAGTAGCGACTCACGCTGATGTCCTACAAGACCAAGCCAAGCTACCTCGACAAGCGGCAGACAAGTACGCCTGCACTACGGATCGAACTTCATTGTCGTGAGCACCCCTTCGGAAGCTCGGGCGCAATGCTACCTTCAACTCTGCTCCCTCCTCTGGAAGGGAACCACTTACGCCCTGGCCAACCACATTCCTCCTCCCAGCGCCATTGTAGTAGCCACCATCTTCATGGTACCGCCAGAAGATCACGCGAACACTATCCTTCAGAGCCTCTTAGATTACAACCAGTAGCTTCGAAACATGGATGCAAAGCGGCTCAACGGCTATACAATTGTGCAAGTCCTTTTTCAAGGCACTGTAGTACCCTACTGGATCCGCTTCAGCGCAGCCACTATGCGCTGCTACCCCTTGAAAATAAAACAAGATGCATGCTTTGCCTGCTGGCGCCCCGGCCACCACAAAGACGTATGCCCTCAAACACCCACCCAGAACCGCTGCACCACCTGCGTCACGCTAGCACCCCAGCCAGACCACGCCGGCACGCCTTCGTGTATCCTGTGTGGCGCATCCCACGTCACTGGGTCGACTGGATGCCCCAACCGCTTCAACCACGGCGCAACAGCACTTCTCAAGCCATGACTGGGCAACACCTCGCTCCACTGAATACAAGCAGCACGCCGCCTGCCACTTCAGCTCCCACTCAAACCATCACCGATACCACCGGTCAACGAATCTACAGCCAACTCACACAAGGAATCCGTTCTAGCCCTCCCGGAGGCCCCGCATGACATGTGAGCCCCCAGAGCCCTCCCCCTCCCTACCCAATCCCCAACCCCTAGCGCGCAGTACACTAGACACTAAACATTTACTCCGCAAATGCAAACACTGCGCAAAACAATCCTTGAACTTCGCCAAGAGAACGCGCGCATTGCCCGGGAAAATCATGCTCTCCACCAACGCGTCAACTCCCCCATCCTTGCCCCCCTGTTGCACCAACGCTTCCAGAAGCACAAGCTACCCTTGCATCGGACTCCTACCCTCTCCCTCTCAAACTAAAAGCAGAATCCGATCAACCTCCCCAAACTGCGGCTCTGTCTGTCAAACCGCGGGCCAAACCGCGGGCCAAAACCGCGGCCTCTGCGGCCACGCAGGAATTTCGTGCAGAATATCAAGAATTTTTTGTGTCTTTTCAAAACAAAACAACTGAGCAAATAACTGCGCTCCAACAATCAATCCATGACCTTCACACCGAGGTACTGGAGTGGATAAGCCCCATCACCCAACAGCCCCTGACCATAGCTCCTCCCTTACTAGCACCCATGGACGCCCACTTCCTATTGACGCTGACCCCGACCAAGAACCCTAAATGCATGGCTTTCTGCAGTGTAACTGCCGTGGATACCGAAACAAGGGTACACCGTGCAGGTGCTTCTCACCACATTGCCCAAAACGCCTGATAATATAGCTTTACAAGAGACTGAACCGAACGTAAAACTCCTTAATTACACACCCTACCTTAACCTTAACTTTCCTCAAGTGGCCACGCTAATTCAACGCAACTATAGCGTAGAGCAGCACACTCTTTCTTCGGACATCTTCCATATTTTCACCGTTATACTGCCCAAGAAACTCGGAGAGGCCAGACTCCACGTTCTTATTATATACATCTCTCCGAAGCAAACAAACCACTCCTTTCCCTACCTCTTCTACTGTGCTCTCAAAATCGCCAACCGTCACCCAATTGTCAATCTAGGTGACCTTAACGCCCGTTACATCGCCTAGGGCTATCACCGCACCACCAAGAAAGTTCGCCTCCTCTGAACACTATTCAATCCCTCCACATTACAACACATAATTAGCCCGATCTAGCCCCCCGAATGGGTACGAGTGGGCAATGCGACATGGCACCTGACCTTACACTCTCCCACTGCCTTGGTCAAGCCACTTGGAAACCTACTCCACATACACTCTGAAGTGACCATTATATTACCGAGCTTAACATCTCACTGCAGATATCCCACCATGATAGCTGCAGTGCGATCGCCCATTGGGACGCCTTCCCACTAGACAGCCAACACATACAACCCTCATTGCGCTGTTGAGAACGAGGTCGCAGGTTCGATTCCCGGCCGTGGCGGCCGCTGTTCTGATGGAGGCGAAAAGGAAAAATGCCCGTGTGTACGAGATTTCAGCGCACGTTAAAAGATCCCCAGGTGGTCAAAATTAATCCGGAGCCCTCCACTACGGCGCGCCCCATCGCCTGCGTTCAGTCGGCGCGTTAAACCCTACAATCAATCAAATCACATACCACCCCCACAGGCTGGCACAGAGGAGGACTTAGAGGAGTGGGTCTCTAACATTGTGCGTACAAAACAAGAGCCCAATCGCCCAATCGACTCCGTCATTCTGCGGAGTATATAGACTCCAAAATGCCTCACCTTTGTGAAGCATATAGTAGTCTCGAGCGACGATGGAAGCGTCACAAGTACCGCCATCGCCTCCACCGCAAGTTAAACTTACTTCACCAGGAAATCACCAAAAATGCACCCTATCTGGAGAGAACCAGCTGGATCCAACTGTGCGATTATATGAGGGGCCAGCTTTTCATGCGTCGCCCTTGGGCATTACTCCGCCATCTCCTCAATCCCACAAAATCTCGAACGCACCAACACACCCGTATAACGCAGCTTCTTCGTGGTTTAAACCTTTCCTAAGAGGCAATCCTTCCCCAACTCCACACTACATGCATTCGGAAGCCATTTTTTCTGACTCCGCCCCTCTTTTATAAACCGGCACCCCCATTTCGGAGCTAGATACTGAAATTACGCCAGAGGATGTAAAGGCAGCATTACACGCCCTTCACCGGCAAACGGCTCCTGGCCCGGACAAAATCTAAATAAAGTTCTTCGCCATCAGGATGACACATCTATAGACCACCTCACCTAACTCTTCAATACACACTGGAACGCTGACACACTACCTCGTAGTTGGAAACACTCTGATATCACTTTATTTCCAGTTTACATGAAAGTCGTGTCCAAGATCACGGAGGTAGCTAACGTGGAGACGAAGTTTCTTGAGAATGACGGTAGTAGTGCGAGTGTTGTGGCAGGCATGATAGGCTTCCTGCGAGTCCGTGTAGACACGGTAGTGATGGGAGCAATGTTCCCCCGTTTGGTCTTGAGCCAAACTGACGTGCTCGCAAATTCCACAATGGCGCACAGTTCTTCAAGGGAGCTGCTGACGGCTTCATGGGTGAGGTGGAGTTTGTTTCCTCGCGTTGTTGCATCATAGCTTGACCATGCCGTGGTGAACATTGGCTGCTGCTCCTGCTCACCGATTGCTGCATCTACATATATGACATAAGTCTTGCGATTAAGGTCGTTGCCATCGATGAGTTGCCTTGCTTGGGTGTCGTTTCGTCTTGCGAAAGCTTTTATCCTTGCCGTTTGTTTTTGTCTCATGTTCAGGGGTAGCGGCTTGGAGTCTACGATGTCGATGTGCTCCCAGGGGGGAGATATTTGTGGGAGCGGTGGTAATGTCGGGATGCCAAAACCAACTTTTTCAGTGTGAATCTGCCTGCTTTGGTGGACTTTAATTGCGCAATATGCGTGAGTTCATGAGTAGACATCAGGTCCGCTATGTCGCTCAACGCGGTGCAGCTTTTCAGAGCCGGAAGGGGCGTATATTTCGGAATCCCGGTTGTCACCCTCCTGGCTTCATTATTTAGGCGCTCAAGAAGGCTTAGCTGCGTGCGCGTGATCGGATGGAACGGTGCTCCGTATATGATACGGGAGTGTACAAATGCACGAACAAAATGTCACAGTTCGTTCTCTTTGACTCCTCTCGTGCGGCTGGCGATCCTGCATACGACTTAGATGACTTGTTTAGTGACACGAACTGTCCGGCCAAACCAGGTGGATGCGATGCACTGCTCGTCGAGAAATATCCCGAGTATGCGTATGGAGCGTTTTCTTAGGATAGGCCTTTTCCCAATTGTGAGGTGGACGCTAGCCTTGTCCTCATCTTTGGATGAGGTTTTCCTGTCACCGTGGATGACCACAAACTCTGTCTTCTCGGGTGCCAGCGTTAGCCCTGTCTGCTGTGTGTAGCTTTCGACAGTATGCAGGGCCGCTTGTAGGGCCTGTTTTTGTGCACCTAAAGAACATTGGTTGGTCCAGAGCGTCACATCATCTGCGTAAATTGCATGTTCGACGTTTCCGATGTTGGCCAGTCTTCCAGGAAGTGCCGCCAGCGCTACGTTGAATAATGTAAGAGCGATGAACAGAGCCTTGAGGGACTCCCTACCCGGTTTGTAATGAAAGCGACTGAGGGAACTTCCAACTTGGACCTGAAAAGTTCAATCCCGAAGGAGGCGGTATTGAAATTGTGCATGTATCCCTTGATTCCAAGGTCTCTGACAGCTTGCATGATCGAGGTGTGAGGAAGGCCATCAAGGCCTTCTTAATGTCAAAACCTACGACCATACGGGGACGTGTAGACAACGGGTCAAGAACTTCTCCTTTGAGGGCGTAACATGATATCTTGCGTCGTAAGACCGGAGCGGAACCCGTATTGTGTGGGAGCAAGAAGGCTACGCTCCTCCAGCCACCATACAAGGCGAGCGTTAACCATGCTTGCTAAAGCTTAAACAAGCATGACGTAAGGGATACCGGTCGCACGTTCCCCAGGCAGTTAGGTACTTTGCCCGGCTTCGGTATTGGTTTTACAATTGAGTGTCGCCAGTCATCGGGAGTGGAGCCTTTTTGCCAGACGCGATTAAATTCCGCAAGGAGAGACACCTTGCATTCTTCTGGGAGGTTCTTTATGTGCGATCCAGTGATACCATCTGCGTCTGGCGCGCCATGCGTGTTAATCCTGCGTAGGACATCTTCGAGTTTGCCATTGTGAAAGGCTGGTTAAGTTCGTCCTCCCCAGCTGGAGTGTCGTCCTTCTCGTAGGTTAGGGAGTTGGGACTCGATGCTTGTGGAAATAAGACCTCAGCCGCTTTCTCTGCGAACGCTTCAGAGCCAATGCCTTCTACGAATGCGCGCTGGGCCGTGCGTACGTGGGGTGTGACGTAGTGGCCCCACCTGAGGCTCACGGCGGGCGCGCGTGTGGGTCAGGCCCAGGAGACCACTGCCGGGCGCCGACTCCGTGAGGGACCGTGCACGCAGCTCACTCGTTTCGGCTTGAACGGCCGCCGTTTTCTCACCAGCATGAGGTCGGCGAACGTACCGGGAGTCGGATTTACATGCACCCTAGGGCTTTGCGCTTCCTGCTGGCGCAGGTGATTTGAGTTGTTATTGGTTGCTCAGTCAGGCTGCTGGTAGGTTCCAGTGAATGTACCAAAAAGGCAGCTGGATCACACATCGTCGGTTTTATATCTCGTGTTCATAGCAAGCGCCACGCTAAACGTGCATGTATCTGTTATATTGATGAATGTCTGATAACAAAAGGTTCTCTTTGCGTGCCGCGTTGCAAAAAAATGTTACACTATGCATAGGAAACAAAGAGTGTATCAAACTTTTTAAAGCCCATGATGAGTCATTTTTGGATGGCCTCGTTTCGGCGTATTACCGCTTTTGTGGTGATGATAGTAACTATCTTTGGAACGATTTCCGGTCTCTCGCCTGTTGTGCCCCCAAAAATTTTTTCGAAACGAAACTTAAAGCAAAATATCAAAAGTCGTTTGTGGAATTACTGAGAAATATTCAAATTGCACAAAGGGTAAGCGTATGAAATGGTGAATATAAAAAATTGGCATTTGAAAAATAAAGGAATGCTTTCAGAAAAAAACACGGTCTATCAAACATTATTTTATTACGGTAAACTGCCTCAATTCTTGAAGGTGATCCAGCTAAGATTTAGCGCCACATAAAAACTAATTAACGAAAAACTGGAGATTGGATTGTATTTGGTAATCAAATTACTTAAGTTGCGAAGCGAACGTTTACATAGATTAACCGTTATATTCGCTCCATTTTTTTCACCAATGCTTATTTAATAATGCTAGTGGTAGCAAGCCTCTAGAAATTGATCGTAGACATCATATATTTTAAGGTTTTTTCCAGTCTCTTGAGCCTAAAAAAAATCTGAAGACCCACTGCGGTGGCTCTGTGGCTAAGGCGTTGTGCTGCGGAGCACGAGGCAGCTGGTTCGATTCCCGACCGTGGCGGCCGCTTTTCTGATGGAGGCGAAATGCGAAAACGCCCTGTGTGCGAAATATCGGCGCACGTTAAAGAATCCCAGGTGGTCAAAATTAATACGGAGCCCTCCACTTCGGCGCGCCTCATCCTTTGCGTTGCGTCGCCGCGTTAAGCCCTACACTCAATCAAATCTTCTTGCTGTCCGGACAACATAGCAAATGCAATTTTACGTAGTTACGCCGAATCGCTTTCCCGCTTCCTTGTCATAAACTTATCGTTTATCCCCAGGCATTGTTCCCTTAAACTGGCGCATTGCTGAAGTAATTCCCGTGCTTAAAGTGAAGTACAACTTTTTTATCTAGCAGCAGACCTATACCACTTACAAGCACATGTTGTAACCTACTGGACAACATTAATTTCTAATTACATGAATAATTCTGAGACGTAACCACGTAATATGACTGTTCCAACACGGTTTCTGGAAAGGTCTTATTACTACAATAAAATTTGTTTCTTGAATTCATTCTCTGTCCTCAGTTTTATATAAATCCGTTCAAACCGAAATCATCTTTTTTGACGTCATCTGGGCGTTTCATAAAATACCCCCGTCCCCATATTATTTACAAAATTCATGTGCTTGTTTCCCCCGACCATTGTTAAAGGGGAAAATTATAATTTTATCGCAAACATTGTTGATAGAAACGGTACTTACTGTAATCCTCTTTCGGTCAACTCCGGCGGTTCCCCAAGGAAGCGTCCTTAGACTTCTATTTCCTTAATTGATATCAATGATATTACAGCGTGTATCAAACATGGTGTTGGAGGGCGGCAGTTCGGACGCGGATTGGTTCTATTTCGTTCAATTATCTCACATGGTTCGAAATATTACGGGACCAAACCACTGATGCAATAATACCTTGTGTGAATTCTGGGACGTGCACGGCACACCCGGAGAAGAAAGTGTTTATCCACATTACAAACAAAAACAACTACTCGTGTACTTCTACAGTATCAAAAGAACTCCCATTTAGCTTACAGGAGTATTATTTCATTTATAAGTTCCTTATGGGCCCGAAGGCATTAAACATGTTGGGATCACGATCACCAGCAATTTGCTCGTCCACCATTAAAAAATACGGGTTTACTAAGGCACACCCCCCAAGCTCTCCCTCTGGGAAGTATACTCTTCGCATTTAACACAGTTTTCTGGCCTTGTTTGGAATATGCGTCTGAGGTTTGGGATCCGCATACTAAAAAAACATATTAACAATTTTGAGAGGATCCAAAGATGAGCCCTTCGTTGTTTAATCGCTTCGGACATTCAGACTCCCATGCAGTGCAGACATAATGAATAAAGGAATTCCTTTCCTACCTTAGAGTCCCAAAAAACTGGAAAAACAAATTTATTTTTACCGATCAAAGAAAACCAGTAATATCGACCTCTGTAAACGTCTCACTGCCTGATCGTCTCGAACTACCAGATGATACCATTTCTACAGCTTAACGCCTATCTTTGCACGCACTAACAGCTTTAAGTACTCTTTTCCTTCTTAATAACAGACTGGCTGGAACAAACTGGCGCGTCATGATTTGAGTCTAGAAATGCACTAAAATCCCTTAAAGCTTAGATTTCAATCTTATGATCTAATATTTCTGTGTACCTGTTTGTTGTTTTGCCTGCCTGTGTGATGATTCTGTAATTGGTCATGTTTTTTTATGATTTAAGGACCTCCAATTCCCGTTTCGGCGATTTTTGTAGCCCGCAGTGTTTCATAAATAAAAAATACCAACAAGGCAGCCCAACCAGTTCACAGAGTGTTATTGGCAGGTAGTGACCGATTGTGCAGTTTTAAAATTTACTACAGTAAAATAAAGCCCTTTCTTTGTCGCAGTTGCCAGGTTTTGAGTGTAAGCCAGGTTAATTTGGTAGCACATTGATTGATTCCAGAGTTGATATCAGAAATCTCCGCCGATATTTTCATAAAGAAGCGGAAGTTACGGTGGTTTGGCACCTACTTAACGTAGGACACAGCGGGCATCTGGAGTTAAACTGTTACACATACATAGCGAAATAAACCCCCATTTCCCATCACGTAAATTAAATAAATACTCACACGTCCATTTGCAGCCAGGCTGGGTGCTACCTCCGTTGGGGTAAAAATCAACATGCCCCAATGGTTCCTTGTAGCCCACTTTTCCTCGCCACCAACTATCTCCGATTGACGTGTGAATAACGTCCACAAAATCAGCATCTTCTTTATTCATGGTCCCCACCTTTCCTACAAAAAATATAGATGCCGGATCAAGACCTGCAACAAATGACCTGGCTCTGTGATAATCGTCAGTTAGTTTTCCATGTTAAATGTTCTCTTACAGAAGCGTGATGTGTACAGGAACAAACTCAAAGAGTGTGGCATTTAACTGAGGCTAAAAATAAACACATAAGTGGGACTATCAATACCTAACAACTCGCAGATATAATTGATCCTGCGTTAACGCGGTAAGTATCTAGTTACTGATTTTCCGAATATTTTAATTTGTCTGACAATAAGCCAAGCGTTTATTGTAGCACTGCGCACTTCCACACTAGCTGCTCTCTCAAATCTTCTTGTCAATTGTCGATATCCCCAAAACCTTCCAAGACATGCCAGAAGTTTTCCTTGTGGATGCTGCATTTGTATCCGACTACTTTGCGAATGTGTACACTGGCAGGTGCCGCAGGAATGGCATGCGTGCTAGCATGTTTTCCGCCTACCTGTGTGGTCGCCGGGAAATTTCGGAATAGCAGAGATGCCGCGTTTAAACAATCGCACCGAGGTTCGTCACCGTGAACTGCGGGTAACTTAACGAGTCATCAATCACAGTGTCCGGACATATTATTGAAAACAGTCTGTTAAAATATAATTCCAGGTCCTCGAGTGTTTTCTTCCCACAGTGCTGGTTTTTCTCGCATTTTTTTTTCAACGTTTTGTTGGGGGCTCGAGGTGTAGGTTTGATAACTTTAGTGAGCTTCTTGCTTATCGTAGCGAAATCAAAGCCCTAACATCAACAAGGCCTAAACCTCACGACATTCCTCGCCAGCCTGCACACAGAGCTAGCCTGGGCACGACATCATCATGGGTGTCGAAGGAGCACGCCAACCTCAACAAGCGGCTTCACATTTTGACCAACAGCTAAAACAAAGGCAATGCTTTGGCAACTCTGAGCCCAGTCGCAAGTAATATTGCATTTCGATTGGTCAAACGTTCGACTGGTAATTTCTTTTCTTACGTGTAATTATGAGTTATTTTGGAGTTATTAAGGCTTTATTACAAGGGATAGAAAAAGCAGCTTCGAAACGAGGATTCATAGTAGTTATAATTGCAAATTGTTTTCCGCAGCACCCGCAGAAAGCCAGCGCCGCCCATGCGAAATATAATGAAGGATGCCTAATCTTCATTAAGTACATCTAAAACAAGCATCCCACCAGTTAGTTTTTCCGCAGCGGTGAGAAACGTTTTGAAAGGGCGAACTGTAATACGACGAATAATTTTCGGCTCCATACGGCCTATTACAAACCGCCGTACGACGAAACGCCATGTAACCAACGGGCGTACGCCCGCCTCAGACGACACAAGCGATAAATTCAGGGAAGTATACAGTGAACCGCTGAGGGTGAAGGAAGAAAAAAGACGTTTGGAAAAAAAGCAATCACACCGCCACATGCGCTCAAGCAGTGAGCCCGTACAAGGAGAAATGTTCTAAACTAATAATTGATTGATTGATTATTGATTGATTGAATTGATTGATTTGATTGATTGATTGATTGATTTGATTTTGATTGATTGATTGATTGATTGATTGATTGATTGATTGATTGATTGATGGTTGATTGATTGATTGAGGTTGTTTTAAACACCGCACCGACGAAACGCAGGCGATGAGGCGCGCCGTACTGGAGGGCTCCGATTAATTTTGCCACCTGGGATCTTTAACGTCGCCGAAATCTCGAAACACGGGCGTTTTTTGCTTTTCGCCTCCATCAGAAGCGGACGCTGCGGCCCGGATCTAACCCGCGACCTCGAGCTCAGCAGCGCAACGCCTTAGCCACTGAGCCACCGCGGCGGGTCTAAACTAATAATGCCAGCTTAGCATTCTGCCCCTCAAAAAAATTCACTCCCTAGCCGAATTACGTTCCTAAACCCACTGTGCTGTAGGCACGCAATGACAAAACCCGAATATGTGAGTGAATACTGATCGTTCCGATGAACTTATGTTCGATGGAATAAAATTCATTTGACAGATGAAAGTTTGACATCCCCTGAACGCAGCCGTACGGCTACAAGGAAAGCTAAACAGCTTCCTCGGAAACTTCGCAGTTGAAGAAAAATTCTTGCACCGCAGTTGAAGAAAAAACCGCCTTGCGAATTTCCGCTAAATCTGGTCGATTAAACTTCATTCGAATTCCACAATCCTTCATGATAGGTGATCGCTGGTGCAGGTGTAAGATAAGAAAAGTAACTAGAGAACAGGGTCGGCAGCATTCATAAGGAGCTATACGAGTTGTTCTCCCATAACTTTTAGTGACAGCAGATGAAGTTGAATTTTCTTAAAACTCAGATATCAGTTTTCAACATCGTGGTCATGGTGACTTTTAAACTAGGAATAAAATATTCTATTCTTTACAAGTTCAAGTAAATGAACTGGAGCGTTCACGGTCTCAAAAGGACACTGAAGTGATTTGTAAGCATTCTGGGATCACGAGCACAAATTGTAGTCTGAAGTCATTTGGCCATGTTTCGACCGCTCTCGCTGCGTTAACGCGACTTTATTCACCAGAAACATCAATTCGAAAATGATGTCCTCCACCCTGCATCCTCGCCCATTTTCGGCGGCGTTTTGTATGACGACCGAAAAAAAAGAATTGGCCTCACTGCGCTCAAGCACGGCTCGCCGACCTTCCGACAGAGTCAGTCGGCCACGCATTCTGTCCGCCAACCGCCGACGGGTCGTTCAGACAGCTGTTCAGTAGAAGAGTGGAATTAATTTGTCGCACATGAATGAGGGATATACGTTGTGTGTAAGTATAATCGTATCGTTGGTTTTCAATAATATCAGGCTAGTGTAGCGTGGTGTTCTTTTACGTTGCTTTACTAATGCTTTTATGAGTTGCTCTAACAGCCCTAGAGGTGGCGCCAGGGTAGAAGCGCTCAGTTTCTTTTCGATCAACGTTCTGTGCCAGCACTCACCATCATGGGGCACTGTGCACCGTGACGGATTCGGGGGAACTCCGGTGCGTGATTATCAAGCACGCTATTAGCCATCATGTGTGTCTTGCGTCCTCTACTTCCTCAGTCCGTTACCCCCTCTCCCCACCTTAACACGCTTGGAGGCGCTCCGGTGCCCACCCCAGGCAATAACACATTACGCGCACTGGCACGTGTGCAATCTCGTCGACCATTCAGTCAACCATTCTGGAACTTTAAACACACTTGGAAACGTACACATACAGCCCTCGCGCGCCACAACGAGGGCCTACGTCATCTTCGGGGTTGCCGTTACTCGGCACGGGTCCCTGCCTTTCGAGTGCCCGGTGAACTGTTGGATGGCCCAAAGTTGTTGGTATTGGTCATGGCTCTTCGGAGATGCCTGAAGCAGCGCCAGGATCGTTATTGATCTTGCTTTCTCTTGGTATTTTATGGAGTCCAAGAAGATGTGCGTGTAGCCTGCCGGCTCCCTCTGGCAGACCTTGCACTGAGGGGTCGGTTATGCCTCGAGGTACATGCGATGCTTCAGTCCCGGGCTCGGTAGTGACCCGGTCTGGAGCTGCCTCAGTAGTACCGCCTCCGTTCGACTCAGCCTTGAGTGTGGAGATGGGAGAGTCGTGCAAGCCATGCGGTAGGCATTCGTGTTGTCATTGTAGTCCGTTATGTGGTCCTTGGCTTCAAACCACGTCGGACGGTTGGTCGCCGGAGCGCGGTTGTTTAGCGCTTGCCCCGTTGCGTGTGCCATCTCATTGTGGTTGTCGTTTCAATCCGACGCGTCACACACGTGCGCCGGGAACCACTTTATACGCACTTTTCTGTCTTGCAGTTTGGCCGCTCGCAATTCGTATCCGGCCTTTCTGCAAATTTGGCCTTTGGCTACGTTTCGCACCGCCTGTCTCTAGTCGCTCAGCACCGTGTGGCATTCTGCGTTGGCGATGGCCCGGGCGATGGCCACCTCTCCCGCTTGTTCTGCTCCGGTGCTTCTCACGCTTGCTGCCACCCTCCTGGTACTGGTTGACGCCTCGATGACGACCGCCGCGAAGGCGTTCCTGTTGCAGCCATCTGTGGTAGGCTGCAACGTACGTGATGTGGCTGATGATGAAGGATATTACGAGCCTTATTAGGCTCTCCTCTCTCATGCCTGCCTGTGGGGACGTGACTCATTTGAGGAGTCGCATCGCGTTGGCCACTTTTGCTGTGAGACGGGCAATGTTTACGCCATTTATTCCGTCCTTTTCAATGACCATGTCTAGGATCCTGATTTTGTTGACCTCTGGGATTCCGTTGCCAGATTTGGTCACGATTCGAATCTTTCGTATTTGCGTTGCCTGACCTTGCCCCTGCCGTTGGTGGGTGGGTGTATTTGTAGCTCCGATTTACTCGGCGAACATCTCAGTACGGTGCCTTTTAGCTGCTGTTCTATCGTGTCGAAGGCGGCTTGCAGCGCTTCCTCAATGTTCCCTGTGAAGTATTTGACTGCATACCACAGCGCACGGTGGCATATCCAAAAACGTATTATAAAAGGGTGATCGTAATCATTTGTGTTCTGAACATTTAAACTGCCATTTCAAGATACGTTTTGACTCATACCACAGCAAACACAGTTCATTGCTGCAGCCTTTGTTGCATTTCATTGATGACAAACTGAATTTAAGATACAGCGCAAGTAGACAGGACTTTTTTCAACGAGGCAATTTGTCTTTTATGTTGTTGTTGCTAGCATGCCTAGATTTTTTTACAGGGCACATGCTGTGATGGCGGTCAATATTTTTGTCTGTTTAATATTTCCCATGTGGTCAAATATTTCCTGGTAGAATCAGCCGGTTACCTCGTGCATTTTTCATTTCAATTTCGTTATTATAAATAAGCAGTGCAATTGCTACAGTCACAGCAGTAGAAAGCACTTTCAATTTCTCGCCCTCCACGTTGTTTGGCTGACAATTTTTCACATAGCTGCCAAATTCAAGAACGGTATTGTTAAACGTAGCTGCTTGTTGTGGGCTGTACAGCTAAGTAAATATTGTTAGGCGGCGTGTGAGTGAATCAGGTGCAGCAAGTCAGTCAAGCCCCATGTCAACGCATTGGCAGAAAGCCAGAAACAAAAGCAAGAATTGTGACAATTGCGGCTGCCCTTGTTGTGGTTGAACAATCGAGAATTTCATTTCCGTAATCGCGTAGGGCTGCTTTGGTGGCCTTTGCGAGATATCCCACACACCTCACACGAAATCACAGGTCCGCCTTGCTGTCAACGGTCGCCTTGCACAATGGGTTTGCTGCGCCTGACCTGTCAGTATTGACATCGCTTGTAGTAATAAGTAGCATAAGCCGGCTTGTCTGTAACATGGGTGCGTGAAAAACAAGCGTTATCAAAGCCAGCAACGCATACCATTTCAAACGTGGCCACCGTGGCTTTCGGAGAAGAAATTGGAGATAATCTGAGAAAGGTTTTCTGAGTAAATAGGGTAGTTTTCGCCAAATCACTTCTAGCACAAGTACATTTGGCCTCATGTGCAAGATCGGTGCGTGAGAAACAAGTGTGATAACTGCCCTAATTTCTCAAATACGGCCGAAAATAAACACACGCGAAAATAACCGTTGATGAGCAAGTAAGGGTATCAACTTCTTGACCCTACATTGGATGCGTTGGTAGCTCAGTGGTTAAATGTTTATTTTCTGGCTTTTTCTATGGAGATCCATGGTTCAAATCGCCCTGAAACCTTTTTTCTGCACTGAACGTTTTATCAGCTCCTCCCTTTTTATCAAAGTAACCGCTCGCCCCCCTCTTAATCCCAGAGTGAAAAAATTAGTTATCTCCCTCAAAAAACTACGATGAACTAATTAAACAAAAAGATGTCAGAATTTTTTTAACATCAGCGCGAATTTCTGAGCGTTATTCCAATTGTATTTACTTTTGCATCTAAAAATCTCAATTCCAGGATTTAAACCTACTAGGTCTGTTAAAAACAGAACGATTATTACCAATATTCCAGTACGAACATTACTTTCGCTAAAAATAGAGCTGTTATTATTACAGCTTGGCAACTGCCTCTCACATTGTCTGTTTGTTTGTATGTATGTGCGCTGCCTGTTGCTGGCGCGTTTTCTTCAATTTTATACCTCTATTTTTATAATACATCATCTTTATAGAAATTTCATGAGGTGATGTCTCCTGTTTCGACACACGCGTGTTTTGGACACACGGGGACGTGTAGAACGCAGGTAGAAACATAATCGCCGTCTGCTTCACGCGTCAAAAGTGATGGCTAACGTTGCATCCGAACCACGGAGAAAGAATATATAGGAGAGGAAATGACCCATTGCGGCAAGCGCAGGCGAGCGACAAGATAATGTCACTGTGATGCGTGGCTCGGAGGGGGCACGGGGAAAATAGTGGAAGAAGATTTCACTCGCGCCAGACACCAAGCGGCCGCTGGGAAAAAGACACCACGGAGAAGAGGAAGGCGAGGGCGTGGTGCGAGCAAGCGCTGCGAACCCGGGAAGTGCAGGGTGACCGATACAGGGCACGGTTGGACTGGGCATTCCCACGTCAGACATCCGGTCGACGTGCCGTCCGCTACGAGACCGTCGCCATCGGTGACCAAGGCGAGCTTCCGTCTGGGTGCGGCTCGGGCACGAGTGATCGCAAGGCTCTGCCGCGTCGTCACGTTCCGGCTCGAGCCAGGGTTTCTGCTGCTGCGAGGCCGACGTTCGGGGTGCGTCAGCGACCCCATTCTCATGCTCGGACCGCCGGGTTGCTAAGTCCTGGCCACGACTTCCGGGCCTGGTGTGCTTGGTCGCGGAGGTGTTCCGGAGCGTCCCACACCAGCTCGTTGGTGACCTGTCCGTGAAGCGGCCGGCCAAGTTTGCGACCCTCACCCTCGACGACCACTGCGCCCCAACAAGACGTACCTGTGAGCCGTGCTCAACGCAACTGTTTTGCGGGCCTAGCGACAGCCACTGCCGTGGAAAGCTAACCGAACCCGCTTTGCGAACATTTCTATTTTTTGAGTTTCCTTCATTTCCTTGAGTGGCTAAATATGTTGTAAATACATTCCGTCCTGTGTGTGCGTCCGGCATTCTTCTCATTGGGTTCTGCACGATCCTAGCGCAAAAAAAGTGGCGAGCCTGCCAGGATCCTAGCGCAACAGTCACAATGCAAACCAAGGTGGTCTGCCTAGCTTCGTAGCTGCGATGGTGAAGGAGAGGGTAGCGGCACCTGATGGACAAACTGATAGCTGCCGCAATTCATTCCGTGGCTGTGCAGTGCAATGCCGATCACGATGGCAGCGCAGTTTCTTTGCCCGCGCAAGATGGGGCTAGCTTAACGTCTGACGGGCACTTGTGACATTATCTGGCCGCGCTAAGAATCTTTGTTTCCCCTCCTGTCCGATCCTTGCTCCGTGATCCGAACCAAGTGTGCTGTTCGCAACTTGAAGACTGCAGTAAAGAAGTGTCTTACGTTGGAAATGTCGTTTCTAGTAAGGTAAGTAGGCGTTTTTATAATCAGTAGTTGTTTGGAGTTTTTTTGTTATTTATGGATCATTAGTTCACTAGACCACCCCCCCCCCCCTTATTTGCTCTGAAGGATTAGGGGACCATGCTGAGCCTGCTGGATTTACCAGTTCAGTTTCCTGGACAGTCAGCATCAAATCATGGTGAAGCTGGACCTCTTCTACGATAATGGCGCTGTAGTACAGGTCTACTCCTTATTTGACCTCACGCGATGCTTTTTAACACCGGGGCATGTGTGTGCAGCCTGTCTATTCAGAGGTGTCCGCGGCTGCGGATCGAAGTCAAAATTTAGCGTGTGCTGCGCAATGCTGTGGCGACTACACCCGAATGGATACCCGCGGTAGCCCAAGAAATAACTTGGACAGCCGGTGCCCCAGAAATATTTGCGCAAATGCTACACTTGATTCAGTTGGAAGTAGCTTCAGGGGAGTGTTAAACTTGTTTTTAGGGGCACCTGTATTGTTGTAAACCAGTGTAGAAAGTTAGGCGAGTTTGTAAGGTACCATCATCCTAAAACCGCAGGCCACACAAAGACTAAAAGGAATACTGTAGGCACCCAGCCCCTAATGAAGGCAGTGATGCCAATAAACTGCGTGTGTCAGGTCGGCTCGTGCACTGTTGGGTGAATAAGGCCCACCTAATCAAGGATGTCAGCAATGAAGGGCTCAAATTTTGGTTGTGTAAAGAAAAGCTACTAACTGATGCCGTAGCCCTTTCTGCTGTGAGACGCTGGCATCACTCAACACTGCAAGGGTTCGGCGCAGGCGTTTCTCTCCAAATACAGCAGTTTGCGTAGCTGAAGCCAACGGTTTGACAGATATGTAAACATGAAGGGGCCGCTTATGTGTCAAGGAATCGTCGAAAGCTGCATCGACGTTGCTCACCACAGGCTTTCGTACCATGCAAATTTTTTTCAGCAGTTCTGCATATTCGAAAAGACACTTAACCCTTTTACTGCCGTGGATTTCTTATGGCTGGTCAATTACGAGATATTTTACAATAGTAATTCATTATCATTCTTTGCGCAACATGTAGACTATTTATTCAAGGTTACACCTAACTAGTTAGAGAATAGTTTCATGTTAATTGGGATGTCGGGATTTTCAAACGAATTCACGACACTAAGCGGCAACTGGCAACTGACCACAGATAGCGAGGTTCAATTTGGTGTTTCGGTTGTATCTGACTCGCCATGGCGAGCGCGGCCATGCGACTGAGATAAGACAAAGTAACCCGGTTGAAGAAACATCCCGTGTATTTGTTGTCTAAAATTAACCTTACTCAGTTCATGCATTTCTGTGACATAAGAATTGATGGCATGGCATGACCACAATACTTTTAACAGAGTTCTCTAGAAGTGGCAGGCAGTTAGGTAAAGAGGCAACGCAGGTACACTTGGGTGTACGTGTGTGTGTTCCCGAATTATCATTGGAGTGGCAGGGGAAGGGTTAGTAGGGTGACCGTTGCTAGTTATTGCCAGCATATGAATAAACTTTTTTTTTCTAGTAGTTGTCACTTGTGCTAGCTCAATCACGAATGCACAAAACCGCATCTTTTAGCCCATGTTAAAGAACACCTCATGGTATCAATAAATCCATACCACTGTGCAGTACATCTTACTGCCTATCATCATAGCTTCTGTGCACTAGCCCCGAATTTGACTTCAAAACCACAGCACTTGATTTGAGAATATTACAACACGTGAACGCTGACAATACTGTCATGCTGCATCGTCTGAGGTGGTGCATGCCTGTTGTAAAGCTTAGGCTGTGCACATTTCCGTACTTTCACATCTTCATGTATGTCTTTTTCCTCGGTTTCAGTGAACAAGCTTGGGAATAACCTCGACTGCTGCAATGCGGCTCATGAAATGACACCATGTTCAACTTGTAACCAGGTGCGCACTACTGAGGACGGTTGAATGCGTGTTAAAATGCATAAAAACTGATAACTGGGTGATTTCGTTGAAATTCATGTTCGCTGGCACAAAAAGACAAACGAAAAGAAGGAGGTAAACAAAAACAGGCTGCCACTCACAACTGGGATTTACTTAGAAAAAAAACAAACATAAGCACACCTTCTCAGCGCACCCCAGAGGCGGATCCAGCGGAATACTTGGAAGGGGGGGGGGGTTCAAAATGCTTATAGGAGGGCAGGAGGGCGCAACCAACCAACTGCCGTGATTCGTTCTCACTGGCTCAGGAGGTGCTTTTTGATCAACATCTTCCAGACAACCATGTTGCAAGTTTAAAAGGGTTCCATCCTCGCTAATGCACTCATACTATTTGAAGGGCAAGTTTGGCTGTGGCGAAAAAGTGATTAGCACGGAGTGGTTACGTTAGTTACAACAAATGAGGGGTGCTTTCGTTGCCGTGGACGATGATGGTCCTCACCGCGGTCTAAAAAATTACACGCAACCAAAGATCACTTTCGAGAGGAATGGAATGTGGTGGAGTGGAACAGCTTGTAGCTTTGGGGTGAGCGATTGGGTGGACGATCGCCCCCCCCCCCCTTGGATCTGCCACTGGCGCATGTCACACATTAATGCTACAAATTGCACCACATATTTTTATCATGGACGGCTGGATGATGCGTTTTTCCCCTCGTTTTCTGATCGCGCGTGCTTCAGGTATTTTCCTGGCTCTTTGATCTCTATATTTGTGCACGCAAGTTGTAGAGCCAAACTTTGCTGCGTATGCAAAGTCATCACAATGGGTAGCCAGGTGTGCGAGGCTATGTTGGTATTGATGGCCCGCTCATGTTCCTTTTGTCCTACATTCCCACATTTTCCCCTTTGTCCTACATAGCTGGCTCGACCGACAATACAATATTGTAAACCACCCTTGTGGGCCATCTTATATGCTGGGACTGATGATATGATGGGACTAACGGCGCGTTTGAGGGGTGATTGTCATCCAAAACGCCTACTCACGCGAGCCTGCGAAAAAAACGGCCAGATAGGTGAAAGCAGGGGCAGGAACATCCAGCTTGCATCAGGATAAGAAAATAGTTGGGCACACTTGTTTATCCCGAATTCACACAAACGTCCACGCGTGCTCAACATTATGGGGTCAAGGTATGGGTAAGTGTGGTGTTTAAGGCACCAAAGAAGTTGGGAGGCATATCGTAGCCATCAAAAAGAAAGCTTAAACAATGTGCGCAACCGGAAGCGAAGGCTGTGGCACACAACATCAGTCCCAGCGTATCAGATGGTCCATAGGGGTGGTTTACAATATTAGATTATCAGTTCAGTGAGCTATGTGATCCAAATGGGAAGACGAATCAATGTAGAACGAAAGGAACACGAACCGACCATCACGAACAAACGTAACCTCTCACAGCTGGCTTCCTATTTTGGTGAGTGTAAATGCACCGCAAAGTTTGGCGCTACCACTTGCTTGTCAAACATAAAAATTAACGACCGGGGGAAATACTCGAAATGCACAATCAGAAAACAAAGCAAGAAATGCGCCATCCAGCCGTTCATAGTACTCCCACAGCAAGACGTAGCGCGGCGCCCTGGCGCACGCCGTGGAAGCCGGCTCGCCAAAGCTTACGCAAGAATGCTCGCCTGGGATTACAACAGCTCTTCCCGCGAGTCCGGCGGCAGACGGCGGCGTTCCTCACGGGATTAGCAACGACTCTCTCGTTGTGCCGGCGAGCGCGCGCGGACAACTGCGGGGCGTCGAGGCGAGGACACTGGGATGTTGTCCGAGCAAGGACTGCACTAGGCATTGGGCTTTGGCCTTGTGTATGTGCTGCCCGCCTGGCGAAATGGTTTGACCACTCCGCGCTGTCAGTGATTTCATGTCTATGAGTGCTATGAGTGCATCAGAGTGAGTATTGGCTGACGTGACCGTGGTTGGGGACATGTGTGGGATTGATTGGTCCATGTGGCCAATCAATGGCTCATATTAATTATTTTGAAGGGGTCTTCGCTCCTCATTTTTATTGTTGCAGTTCTTTTAGGTACATATGTATATATATTTGCTGTGTTGCTGCCATTTCTCTATGAATCTGCCTCACTTCTACGCCTGTACCATCGACCATCGCTGTGGAATTTCTGTACTTGCTCCCTCTTATGTAACAACCCGCAAGGGGCGTTTAAGGGTATAATAAATGATGATGATGATGATTTAGATAAGGACATGTGATGCAATTCATAGCATCAATGTGTAACATGCACCAAGGGTGTGTATATGTGTTTCTTCTATTCAAAATAAATTTCAGTTGTGAGTGGCACTCTGTTTGTGTTAACCTCCGCCTTTTTGTCTGTGTCTTTGTGTGCCTCGTGAACATGGTTGTTAAAAAAGGGCTGCTTTTGTGAGGTCACGATGACAGATTGGACAAGCCTCCTTTAAGCACCCATGGTATTCCAACATATGCTTAAATGAGTGCTAATGAGACGCTTACTTTCTAAAATTGCACTGTAGGTGTAGTATACCACATGCAGCTGTATGCCGTGTGCTCGTCATGAGAAACCATCTTCCTCACTTACAATGACACGCAAATTTAGTGAAAAGTGTTAACAGACCGCTCACATAAATCGTTTTCTACGTAAATGTAGCCTTACTTGAATGAGAAGCCGTTTTCCAAATCGCATACTTGAAGTGCGCTATACACCTCTCGACAAAAATACGAGCTTTTGTTGCTTGCACTGCTGAAGGTTATATGCAGTGGGCTTTCGGCCATGCAACGGCACTACCTTCGTGGCGGCTCCAACGCCATGAGTGCGGTTGCACTCTTCCGAACGTGCAGCACATTTCCCGGTGCGAAAAGTGGTTTCCGGCGGGGAGTTGGCAAGAACCTTCGTGTGGACGGTGTTTTTTTCTGCGTGATCCGTAGGTTTGTGAATTCTTTGTCGCAAGGAGTAGCCAGCATTGTTTTCGCTTAGAAATTATGGACTGCGCTCTTCACTCCTCCTACCACTGCAGATGCTACGCAGGCCACACAACAAAAACAAGCGTGCCGTTTTTTTCTTTTTGTTTTCTTCCTGAATGCTAGGATGGTGGTTGGGGACTTTGCGCGAAAAATGCAACCGTCAAATGGCTGGGCAGGCACAGACAGCGGCGCGGATAACGCATCTGTTGCGTGCCATTCGGTATCATTACCGTGCGCTGCTTTCCTTATTTCTTGCATTGCTTCAAACTGTAGCTCGAGTAAGGAAAATTTCTCTGTCCATGGCTGCAATGATATTTCATGTGATGACGGCGTGTGAAATGAGCCACCCATGCATACTGCATGCATACTGAACAGGGAAGATGGCGAGTTGCTCTATAGACGATGTTCTGGTGCGTCGCACGCATGAACGTCCTCTACCTGAGCTCCCAATAAAGCTGAGTGATGATCACGCACACGGTCTGTATGGGCACGATCACGAGATAACTACGGGATAAAATGAGTTGCAACAGCGACGACCGATTTTACCGATGAATTTAAAGTGTTTCCTTTCGGTGTTATAAGCCGAAAGTTATAAGTTTTAAGCCGGAAGTTATAAGCCGAACAAGATCGCGGAACACGCTTTGACGACTTCAAAAACTGCGCAGAGCTAGTGAAAAATAAAAGTAATCTAGTTTGTCAATCCATACATCCTCGTCTTCGCGCTGTTTTTGAAGTAGTCAAACTGTCTACCCAGCGTCAAGCTGCGTTTGCTCTGAACACGCTTGGTCATTAGAAAAGAGGCAAATGCGACAAAAGAGTTGGATGGCCTTAAAGAAGCGGCATTGCATGCATGTAGATGCGTAAACCTCAAAACACTTGAAGTAGCCGAGCTTGCGGCTGCATGCCCAGTTGGGTTCATCTCCTCCGTGAAGTGCCCCGGCTACCTTAATGTATAACATTTCAGCACGATGTAATCTTTCAAGCATGTGACGAGGTGCGAGGTGAAACTTAGATGCCCACCGTCCCGGGGCCCAGCTGAAATGAAACGGGAGCAACAGATTCGGTGCTGAATAACTTCGAGAATTCGTCGAATGAAATCCGACCAGCTCCAAGCAGCCCCCTCCCCCCCCCCCCCCACCGGGCATTCGCTTCAAAACAGCAAAAAAACGGTGCGTTTCTTTTTTGTCATGCGGCCTGCTTAGAGTTGCAGAGGGCGTGAAGAGCGCAGTCCGGAATTTCTAAGCGTGAAGAGTGCTGGCTACTCTTACTACAAGGAATTTGGAAACCCACGGATTAGCAGCAAAACACTGTCCGCACGAATGTTATTTCCAACACCATCCGGCAAACCACGTTTCCTGTCGGCAAAAGCTCTGCCCGTGCAGCAGAGTCAGTACAACCGCAATTATGGCGTCGGCACTTCCGCGCTGGTAGCGCCGTTGCATGGTCGAAAGTCCTGCGCATACACCCTTCAGCAGTGCAACAACAAGACCTTATATGTTTGTGGAGAGATGTTTAGCGCTCTCAAGGTACGTAGTTTGGAAAACAGCTTCTTATTCAAGTCAGCCTACATATACATAGAAAACGATTTGTCTGAGGGGTCTGGTTACAATTTTGACTAAATGTGCATGTCATTGTAAGTGAGGAAGCTGCTTTCTCATGGCGAGCACACGGCCTATAGCCGCATGGGGTACATTAACACTTACAGTGCATTTTTAGAGTAAGCAGGCAATTAGCACTCATTTGCGCATAGCACTCATTTAGCTTTTAAACAAAGAATTACGCCTGCGATATGCTGCATTTTGCCTCTTCTGTGGCGGTCAAATTATGGACCAGCAATCTTTTTTTTCTACCGGCTGGACATTCAGGAGTGCTCGTATAAGTACTTCTATGTAAGCCTTTCCATTCAATTGGAATGTTGAAATAACTTTTTTCAGTCAGATTGGAGAAAAAGATATATGGCGACGGTTTTCGATTGTGTGTTGGGTCATGGCCAAAACCGCCACTCTGCTCGTCAATGTGCTGAAGTGTTGTCAAAAGTGAAGACTGTTTCACCGTCAGGGATGAGCTCTTAGGCTTCCTGCGACAATTCTAAGAGTTTTTTGGACACGGCTTAGTGTACTTTATTGGCGATGCCCAACATTGAAAGCAGAATGTTTTGTTTCATCTTTGGCGCCCGTCACAAATTCTAAAGCTGGAGCACCCCTATTTACTGTGGAAAAACAGATCTTCATGTGCACTACACATTAAACTTGGTCTTATCAATGTAGTTACCCTACATTTCCCTCATTCTGCAGTGATTCTGTGTACTCATAAGAGAATAATGCGATCCTAGTTCGCTTGTTCCAAAGGGGCCGGGGAAAGGTGTCATAAGGTGTCATTGAAAGAGCTAAATATAATGGTAATATGTGAGTGTCTTATGAGTCCATCTCACAGGTGCAGTGAAACACTTTATACTTGGGTAGAAGTAGTTGAAAACAGCAATAGCTAATGTAGTGTATCACTCTTCTGAAGCGACAGATGCGGATGTCAACCTGCGCTCTTCTTGAACGACAACTGGCTCATGCATGACATCGTCTGCTTTCGCTGGGTGAGCATGTGCTCACGCGGCCCATTTCGTGACGATCAGCTCATGCTAGCGCAGTTTAGAGTCTGGGTGAGAGCGTGCTAATACAGACTGTTCGCAGATGAGCATCAAAGGTTTGTTGGTGAATGAACATTATTGGCCAACACACGTGTTGCCAAACAAACAATGGACACACTGGTCAAATGACATCTTTGGAGATAATTGGCGAACAACCTGTTGGTCAGCGGACATCAAGGTTATTGGACCTTGCCATTTCTTAGGTCATCAGCTGTACGGAATGCTCAACAAGCACTTTCGTAATTTCCACGTTAAGAGTGGACCAGGGCAGACATCTTTCCGTAATTGCCTGCGTTGCACACCAGTTCAGACATCGCGCCATTTTTAAAACCTTTATTTGTGGCGCTATCTAAAGGCATAAATAGCAAGTAACCCCTTGAACTTTCTTTACCTGCAATATTTTTGCATAGCTACATCGTATTTTAGCCTTTTTTTTAGGTGAATGGGCACTTGAGTAACTCACCAAGGGACGCGGCATG